>JAYESA010000004.1:157288653-157393653 GCA_036927795.1 Iris macrosiphon
AAATCCAGAACACAAGTGCGAAGCATGTCCTCAAGTGTCTGGATGGTCCTCTCTGACTGACCATCTGTCTACGGGTGATATGCAGTACTAAACTTGAGCTGGGTGCCCAAGCTAGCCTGCAGACTCCTCCAGAAATGCGAAGTAAAGCGACTGTCCCGATCTGATACTATGCTCATAGGAACTCCATGCAGTCTGACTATCTGGCGCACATACATCTCTGCTAGTCTCTCTGTAGACATACCCACTTTGAATGTTAGAAAGTGGGCCAATTTGGTCAACCTGTCCACGATGACCCAAATCGCATCCTTCCCGCCTGGAGAAGTCTAGAAACAAAATCCATGGTCACATGCTCCCATTTCCACTCCGGAATGGGTAACGGCTGGAGTAATCCTCCTGGCCTCTGCCTCTCCGCCTTCACCTGCTGGCACACTAAGCATCGGGATACGAAGCACGCTACCTCCCGTTTCATCCCGTACCACCATACATGCTTTCTCAGATCTCTATACATCTTATTGGCACCTGGATGCATAGAATACTGGGATCGATACGCCTCCTGAAGAACCTCCTCGCGCAATGACCTGCTCGGCACACACAACCTGATACCGTGTCGCAAAGAACCATCATCAGCAATGGTGAATTCATCTGATAATCCCATCTGAACCTGCGCCCTGATGCTCCTCAGGGACTCATCCTCAAACTGTGTAGCCCTGATCCGGTCTACCAACTCTGACTGAATCTGCAGTCCCCACATCTGTATCTCAACTCCAGGCACTATCACCTTAATGCCCAAGCTCTCTAGATCTGCCAGAAGATAACGATCTGTAGTCAGGCACATAGCTACCGGATACCTACTCAACGCATCCGCAACTACGTTCGCCTTCCCTGGATGGTACTGCAATAATATGTCGAAGTCTTTCATCAACTCCAACCATCTCCTCTGCCTCATGTTCAGCTCTTTTTGGGTAAACACATACTTCAAGCTCTTGTGGTCTGTAAAGATCTCCACACGCTCTCCGTATAAATAGTGTTTCTACAACTTCAGAGCAAAGATGACCGCTGCCAACTCCAAATCGTGGGTAGGGTAGTTCTTCTCATGAGGACGTAATTGCCTGGAAGCATAGGCAATCACCCTCCTTTTATGCTGCAACACACAACCCAATCCCTTCCCCGATGCGTCACTATAGATAGTGAAACCTCCAGAACCTGATGGCAACGTCAACACTGGAGCTGTCGTCAACCTCCTCTTCAGCTCATCAAAGGCGATCTGGCACTCCTCTGACCAAACAAACTCTACGTCCTTCCGAGTCAGCCTGAACAACGGCTCTGCAATCCGGGAAAAATCCTGAACAAATCTCCTGTAGTAACCTGCCAGTCCCAGGAAACTCCTGACCTCGGCTACTGAACTCGGAGCACTCCATGCCTCAACTGCCATGATCTTTCTCGGATCCACCGAGATACCCTCTCCAGTCACCACATGACCAAGGAATTCAACCTTGTCAAGGAAGAACTCATACTTTGAAAGCTTTCCATAAAGCTTCTCCTTCCTGAGAGTCTCCAGCACTATCCTCAGATGCTCCTCGTGCTCATCTGGGGTCTTTGAATACACCAAGATGTCATCTATAAACACCACCACAAACCTGTCCAGATACTGATGAAATACCTTGTTCATCAGATTCATGAACATTGCCGGAGCATTAGTCAACCCAAACGGCATCACCATGAACTCATACTGTCCATATCTGGTCCGAAAAGCTGTCTTCGGAATATCCTCTTTCCTGACCTTCACCTGGTGGTAGCCTGTCCTCAGATCAATCTTGGAAAACACCCTCGCTCCGCTCAACTGGTCAAAAAGATTATCAATACGCGACAGCGGATACTTGTTCTTGATTGTGAGGTTGTTCAGAGCCCTGTAGTCGATACACATCCGTATCGACCCATCCTTCTTCGGCACAAAAAGTATCGGAGCACCCCACGGAGAAGAACTAGATCTGATAAATCCCTTGTCCTGAAGCTCATCCACCTGCTTCTTCAACTCTATCAGCTCACTGTTGCTGACTCTATAGATGCGTTGGGATATCGGCTCCGTTCCTGGCACCAAGTCTATAGAGAACTCCACGTCTCTGTCCGGAGGTAACCCTGACAACTCCTCCGGAAAGACATCCATGTACTCCTCTATCAGTGGATGTAGCAACCTCGGCTCTACCACCAGGGCTCCGCAGAAGACTCCCTCGCTCTGCTCCGCTGCTCCTCTGGCAAACTGAAACTCTGGCTCACCCGGCGGACTAAACAAAACTCTGCCTCCACGATAATCTATACTAGCACAATGCATACTCAACCAATGCATCCCGAGTATAATATCGTAGCTCGAAAGTGGCATTACGAGTAGGCACACACTTAACTCCCGGCCTCCCAAGGTAACTCTCCGGTCTCTGCAGACATCACTGACTAGGATGATACCACCCCCGGTCGTGATCTTGCAGAGTCTAGCTAATGGTTCAGCAACAAGATGATGTCTAACAGCAAAAGATACAACACAAAGCTATGGGAAGCCCCGAAATCAAATAAAGCAAGTGCTGGAATGGAATCAAGAAGAACACAGATCAAAAGAAGTCAATACAGTGCAAGAAACGATATCATTAAAGAAGGACAGTAATATTGCAAAAGAAATAATTTCAGGAAAATTAAAGATAGCAAAAGAAATCAGGAAGGGTCCTAGTTGTGATTGAGCACACACTCTCTCAGCCTATATCCTATATCCTATTGCAGGTAAACCTAAAAACTAGACCTGCATGGGCCGCCACCAAAAACGTGTCACGACCCGCACCTGAAAATCGGGCATCAGTCGTGGGTACGTCCAGCCTACGCCGCAGAATCGACGATAGAACGCTGTAAAGGTCCGTTCTAGGTCAACCATATATATATATATCTCACAAAAATCTGACAATAACCTCTCCAAAAGGAGGGCAACCACGCAATATATATAATCTCTCAATCACAATAACTAAGGGAAGAAATAAAAGAACGATATGATAGCAAAAGGAAACAGAACCAAAGAGAGTAAGACAATATCCAAAATATACAGTCCAAGTCTATAATAGCTACAATATCTCACAACATCAAAAGAATAAGTACAATCATCCAGAAATAAACCACTGGGAATAACCCAGGAAACCCACCTAGCTAACTAGGGCGCTAAAGGCGTCTCCTCGGCGCACTCCTCCTCTGTCTCGGGGTCACAACCCTCGTCAACACCCGGCCCGTAGAACGTTGGGCAATAATCTTCAGGATCCTCTGGAAAAAATATGCCCAGTCAGGACTGGAGCGAAGTACTTAACTCTGAAAGCAACTCCAAATGCATGGTAAGGTATATATGACGAGCAATAGAAAAGTATACAAGATGCACAGAAAATAAATATATGCTGGAGCACAATAAGTAGCTGCAATATAAACTGGAGAACAATACAAGTAGTGGAAAAGTAACTGCAGGTGAGAAAATATGAATACTAGCTAAGTGCCTTGAGCACAAGTTTGTTATGTGATCGGCTTAGGTTGCACATGAAAAACACTACGATAACTCCGTTATGCGTGAGTTGCATAACCGACATACACATGAATACTGTTTGGTTTTGATCACATAACCAACTCCTACTCCCCTCCCCCACTAATACCATTGGATCCAACCATAACACGCTACGTACATGATAATAGCTCGCGCACATGAAGGCGAGAGCACAAGATGTCACGCCCCAGTCCCAAAATACGTAGGACTAGGAACACGTAAGCATGCCAGCCGCATGGATATGGCAACTCCAATATATGGAAACCAAATCCACACGTACGCTGTAATATGAATATCAAATCCACAAGTGGTATAACTGTAATACAAGTCACAGGGTAAAGTCTAAATCTCATCCACCAAAATCATATAGAAATAAATAAACAGTATTGATGAAACTGGATCTCAATAAGAAGTATCTAGGATGATAGTTGGATGGAAACAAATCCACTACCAATTCGAATAGGAAAGGTAAATACAATATAAGTACAACACAATCAAACCCAATATAAGTATACCAACTATCGATCACGGCTCGAAGAGAAGACATCCACTAAGCATATACAACCATCCAAATCTGCGCTCCTGCAAATACTCAAGAACAGATACACCTGGCAGCGGACCAGGTCCTCAGAGGGACGTAACAAGATACAGAAAATACGAGCCAATTTGAATACAGTAAACATGCATATAATTTGAAAATAAATAAGTACGCTGTACAAGACCATCTATATGAATGCAAATGAGGATAACTTTTCGACGTATGGGCAAGGGTAGGCTACTCGATCTAATCCTCACAATCTCACGCTCGTCAGTGGACATCATCAGCCGACATACCTCTGGGGTAGCGACCCTCGGACTCCATCAATCGACATACCTCGGGGGTAGCGACCATCGGACACGACCCACCATAGTGCGTGCTAGTGACTACGGTGTTACCAGAGTGGTTAAAAGCCCATACGCCTAATGATTGTCCTCTATGATACTAAGTGCCATGTGTGTGTCAACATATCTAATACATAGTAATGACTGAAAGAAAACTACACATGCAAGAATAAACAGAAATGCAATAAATATACAGAAATATACTAAGCATGCAAAATACTGTAAGCAATTTGGCAAGGTATCTTGCCTGGGGTCCTGCTGCTGGTATGAATCAGAGTCCAAGTCATAGTCCAAATAGCCTATGTATCACAAATTTATCACGTCAAAAGATAATTTATTTTAATTTATTTAATTCTAGAATAATTACTCTAAAATCCTATTTTAATCTTATTATTCTGATTTTTATGTTAATTCCTAAATTTTGTCCAAAAAAACTGAATTTTATTAACTCGAGACTCATGGCACGCAAATCGAGGCGATCTGTTGACCGAAAAGTCAACCAACACAAACTCAACTTTCATGCATGATTTTCTGTAGATTTCAGCGTCAAAAATATGCTGGAATTTACGGCTCGTCCAAATTCAAATTCGTTTGGGAATTATGGCACATACAAGTTTCGTATCGTGCACCGATGGTTAAATTCTAACCTAGAAGTTCTACAGAATTAAAAGTATAAAAATACTTCGAATTAAATTCTGGTAAAAACATATGTCAATGATCTCGACATTAGCTTTTCGAAACTTTAAACGGTTCATGATTCTGATTCCTGGTTCTCCCGGAATCGCAAAAACATCAAAACACGTCTATTTTCGGACATGCTGTGCTCTACGAATTTTCCAGAATTTAATACTCATAATTTCGTAAAACAAATTATATAATCAGAAAGCTAACCTCAATATCTTTCTAACACAAAAAACTAGGCCTCATTTGGTGTCCGGAGCTATACGCAATGGCTTCTGGAAGATGAAGGAACCCTAGATGGCAATTCTCCAAAATTCGGCTGAAGAAAAACCCTAGAAATAAACTTAAACTAATATATATATAGAGGAGAGAGAAAGCAGCCGCGGCTCAGATCTTGACACGTGGCAGCCATCCAACGCTGCCCGCCCCGCAGTCACTGACAGGCGGGCCCGACACTGTTTGCTGCAGGAGGCTGACAGGTGGGCCCCCTGTTTGCTGACTGGGCAGAATTAATTACTTTTTGGTTTTTCTTTTTCAGAAATTAGTTTTTAATTCAGTTTTTCATAATTAACTCGAAATAAATGCTAAAAATAATCGAAAAATTCCTAAAAAATTTTAAAAAATATATTTTATTATTTAGAACCTAAAATAAAATTTTGGGATATTTTTAATTAAGTTTGAACATAAAATAAATTCTTTAAAGTCCTCAAAAATTAGTGTTACTAGTTTTTAATTAACTAAAAATTATGAAAAAAATTTCAATAATCTAAAATAGCCTAAAAATAATTCTAAATAAATATTTATATAAGTAAATATACTAAAAAAATTATTTTCTAATTAACTAAGATAATACTCAAAATAAATTCAACATCTATAATAAATATTATAATATAAAATATACACAAATACCTATTTTGGGTGAGGGAGTTTACACAAGAAGCACATGATATCACATGAGAATCAATACCCGAAGCACATGATGAAATACACGTGATAGAGTACCCGCTGAACACGGTAAGGGGGATAGCATCTCATGACGGGATCCACTAGTACCAGCTCGTGTAACAATGTGTCAGAATCAAGTATCACAATTCTAGAACAGGTGATATAAACGCTATCATGAAATAAAAACTATCAGAGGTAGGTACTCGCCTGATGTCCTGAGCAACTGATGAGGATCGAGATCCGGACCGGTGTCGCAAGAACCTATTGCGAAAAGAAGAATTAAACAGGGTTCTAAGGATTTAAACTGATATAAAATAATTAAAAAAATGCTTCTAGGGCTATTCTAGGTCGAACGGGTCAAACCGGTAAAATTTGGATCAAAAAGTTAACCCGGGGTCCAAAAAGTCAACTCTAGGTCAAACCTAGGTCAAACATTGACTTTTACGGTCAACGAGGACAATTATGGTCAAAGCTAGGTCAAACTAGGGTGCCCCTGAAATTCTAGGTCAAACTAAGCTCATTAACCTAGAAAACTCTCAAACTCGCCTACCGGGATACCCTCGGTATCCGATACCTCGCCCTAGGCCACGCACCCCGCCTAAACCCGCTAAAACCTATGCTAGCACGCGTAAATATATACACATAAACATATAAAAATTACTCCAATACTATTCCTAGGCTATTGCTCAAAAATTCCGCTCGAAACTTAATACCTCGGATATCTCAAGGTATTGAGGTATCGCTCTAAAACCCCTCTAACTAGCTATCTAGTTAGCTATATAGATATATTCCTAGTTATTAATCTAGGCTAGAATATCTATAACTATCATATTTTATACATATCTAGGTATATATATATATATATATATATATATATATATATATATATATATATATATATATATATATATATATATATATATAACACATATACTTATATACCCATATCCCTACATATATACATATATAGCACATATATACCTATCTAGCTATATGTACATATATATCTATACCTTAGATATATATATATATATATATATATATATATATATATATATATATATAATACCTAGCTATCTATCTATCCATCTATCTAACTATCTATAGATATATCTATCTAATCTATCTAACTAATTAGCTATCTATCTAACTATCTATCTATCTTATTATCTATCTATCTAATAATCTAACTAACTATCTATCTAGATAACTATCTAACTATTAATCTATCTATATAGATATATATATCAACCAATCTATCTATCTATATCACTCTCACACCAAGCTACCTAGCCACTAGAGCCACGCAGCGCTGCGCCGAAGCTGCTAGCTGCTGCTGCTGCCTTAATCTGCTGCTGCTGCCCTTACTGCTGCTGCTGCTTGCTGTTATTGCTGCTGTGCTGCTGCTTAGCTGCTGCGGCCTGCTGCCCCCCCCCCCTCGCTCGCCTCGCACACAAAAACAAGGACACACACACACACACACACGTATATACATATATATATAACACTATATATATATATATATATATATATATATATATATATATATATATATATATATATATATATATATATATATATATACACACACACACACTCACACACACACACACACTTACATATAGGTATATAAATACACACATCTATATATACATAGGCACACACTAATCTATATACATATATAAACACACCTATTTATATATATATGCATACACACACAGATTTATATATATATACACACACACACACACACATATATATATATATATATATATATATACACACACACACATAGACATATACATACACAATCACATATATATAAATACACACATATATATATAAATATATATACATATATAGACACACATACAAATATATATATATATATATATATAGAGAGAGAGAGAGAGAGAGAGAGACACTTAAACACAAACACAATACTACACACAACCACGCACACAACACTCTCCAACGCTCGCCAACAGCCCCGACACGCACAAATACCTATAAATATATAAAATATAATCCGAGAATTCTAGCACACACTCCCCGAAGTTAACCCAACGCGCGCACAAGCCCGAAACTAGGAAACCAAGTCGAAATGGCCGTTCGGTCATTTCGACGAACATGCGGTGTGCGGTTCGGAAAACCTCCTGAAACGCATACCAAACCAACTCGAAATCGGTCCAAAATTTACCCACGGGTTCTAAACGATGCCTAGATCTTAGAAAAATGCTACCGCGTCGATTCTAGGCCCGTGGCGAAAACGCGCACGCACTTAGAACCGGCGACGACGAAAACCCCAAATTTGCCCGAAACGCCCGTTTCTCCGCGACACGACTTCCCGTGTCCGAACGGAGACATGAACTCACCCTCAAGACACCCAACAACATCTACCTAGGTCCGTCTAACCTAGGATATCACCCAAAATTGGGCCAAATTCGGATTTCACCCAAAATTGACACAAAACCTAGTGTCAAAGTCTCCAAACTCAACCAAACTAGTTCCAACTTCCTCCCACGGGTAGGCTTAGGGTCTAGAAAGGTTCTAAAATACTAATTACACTACATAAAAGTAATTAACAAGGGGAAAGTGTAAACCCCCTAATTTTCAAGAATTTTGAAATTTGGATTTTTCACAATTTTCTGGAATTTTCTGGAAATTTCTGTGATTAAATTCAGGTATTTTAATTATTAAATAATTTTTAATTGATAATAAATAATATTAAAATATTATGAAAATAATATTTTATGGTGTAAAATGAAAAACTAGACATAGGGTAATTTTCCGGAAATTTATTGGACCTCGGAAGTATTTTTAAAGCCATAAAAACAAATTAATAAATAAACCAAAATGAACCCTGCATGAACCCGGTTTAATTTAAAATAAACCAAACCGGACCGGTTTACCCGAACCGAACCCAAATCCTTAACGGGTCGGGTCGGATCCGCATAGAACCCGACCCGGACCTGTTAACCCGCTAGACCCAAAATCCCCAACCGACGCGTACCCGACCCCTCGTCTCCCTCCGCCGGCTGAACCGCCGCGTAACCGACGGCTGACCGCCTCCCCGCGCCGCTTGGCCTCCCAGCAACGCCCGACGCTCAGCTCCCCGCCGCCGCAATCGGTCGCCGCTCCCTCTGCCGCCTTCAGCCTATAAGAACCCTATTTTTCCCCCGCCGCTTCTCCCCTCCGCCGGTCGTCTTCTCCGGCCACCCGAAGCCCTAGGCCCAGACCCATCTCTCCGCCTCCCGCCTTCGGCCCTCGATGCCGCCACAGCGCCCCTCGCCGTCTCCTCCGTCGGCTGTTTCCCCCTCACGACCTCCTCCTCCTCCTTCTTCCCCGATCCTCCGCCACCACTGACTGAGACCCGCTCCATCGACCACTTCCCGCAAAACCGCCCCAGACCTCGCTGCACCGCCCTCGCCAGCTCTGCCCGCCTCCTCCGGCGGCTCCCCAGCTCAGCAGCCCAAGCCGTAGTCTCCCCCGCAGCAGTGGCCGTCCGAGCCCGGCCAACGACCCTCGGCTTCGTCCCAGCCGTCTCAGGCGACCGCCTCCTCCGCTGTCCGGCCTCCCTCCGGCACCCTCCAGCCTCCGGCGAGCTCTGGCCGGACACTGATGCCCTAGGGTGGACACGGACACAGCCGCCTCGGACACGGACACAGGAACCCTAAACCCTAACCCTAGGCGTGTCGGACACGGAGATTTCTGTTTTCTGGAGCCCTGTTCAGGTACTCATATCTCTCTCCTCGTAGCTCTGTTTTTTATTTCGTCAGTTGCATCGCGTAGCCTGTATGACCCCCTCGGTGTCCGTGCAAACCGCTTGGAGCATCGCGTCATGTGGTGATCGCGAACCGCGATCCAAAAACAGGAAAACCAACGCCCTGTTTCACCCCGGAACTGAGTACGCCCCGCCAAACGGGACGACTTGGTCACGTGCGGTCTTCACCGATACGTGCGCGTCGTTGATACGGACGTGCGAGATTTCACAGAAGCTGATTCGGATATGCGTGCACACCGAAATCAGTGCGTATCCGCGGACAACGCCCCGTATCCGACCTTTCTGGATCTCGCTGTAACTTAGTGTATACACGTCGGATCGAGACGAAACTTGCACCATCGGACTCGTAGCAATACGCTGGTCCTGTGAGCCAAGTTTGGTTCAATTCTGAGAACGTTGACAAAATTGCGTGTCGTGGGCCCCACAGGCTCCACTTGACGGGCGATTTTGTGATCGGCTCATCGGAATCCAATTCTGGAAGTTTCGTTGGGTTCGTATCATCGTTCCTGACATGTTGACACTAAGTTAGACAGATTTGGAGACCTTTGACCCTGACGCATTTTTCGGTGCAAAGCGGCCCACATCTGGACCCCGCCTTGACCCAAAAATATCATTTTCGCCCCTGTGTCCAAATTGGACTCAAGGACAGGCATTTCTAGCTGATTGATATTTTCTGGATCTGATGGTGATGTTTGTTTCAGTAACCGGAGTACTCTCTGCAAATCTCGCTGAAGTCAGAGCTACAGTTGGAGCCGAAAACCCAGGCAAGTGTACCTTGCCAATCTCTGCAGTTTTTGCTATTTATTTCCTTGACATATATACATTATTGTACATGCTTGACCTAGGACCGTGTGACTTACTTAGCGTCCGATTACAGTCGGGTGCCAACACCGTACGCGGGGTTGTGTAAAGTCATCTAGAGATGGATACCGAGACCCTATACTTCTCGTACTTGCCTTATCAAGTACTTTATACCCAGGACACCTGACACTATTCATGATACAAAATCGTCTTGAGATATTCATGGTGATTCTGTATAGGATACAGTTTTCATGACTTATTCCTTTGTTTAGATATTATATGACTGGATGCATTAGTGATGATCCTGTATGGCATGGACATGAGACGTCGTGGACATGAGATGCATGATTACATTGGGTGGGGAGAGTCACACAAGCTACAGGTTGATTATATATTATGCCGGTGTCGTAGTCTCCCTTTGAGCTAGACAACCACATGATATCACTACTACCGGCTCCCCGACACAGAGCTTGTAGTAGTTTCAGCCTGAGTTCTAGTGCTGCTCTTATCTTGCATATCACTTAGATGGTTATATAGTTTACCCTATTTATTTCATTATCTGCTGTACTGTATTTATTTTGGCATGAGCTTTCTTGTACCTTGCTATGTCCCCTGAGGACCTGGATCCGGATTATGTCCCCAGGATTAGCAGACGAGTACGACCCCGAGATATACAGGACAGGAGCACTAGCAGGAACAGGAGCAGGCATTGGAGCAGTACCAGGCCCAGTAGACGAGTGATCTCTTCGGGTATTTTCTGAGTATATCCTGTTTCCATACTCAGTACTTTTGTTGATATCTTTATCTATGTATCTGACAGTTGTATCAGACTTATATTGGGTTTGTTCCCCGATTTATATACTTGTGGCTTGATGATGGTGTATATATTTTCTTTTATTGATTTTGATATATTCTTTCTGTGGATGAGAATAGTATACCCTGACTATTGTTTTACAGCTTAAGTATGTCCCGATGGATCCATTAAATTGGGTTTGTCCATCGGTGCGTGCTGCTGGCTATTGTCACGTGTCCGGTCCCACGATATTTTGGGATTGGGGCATGACAGAAAGTTAGGGTTTATCTCTTGGGAGTTGGAATCCCAAGGCCAAAGTCTCCGATCTACTTGAAATCACCTCCATCAAGCTCCAAGCCTCCAAATCTTGCCTCCACACTAAATCTAGGCTCTACACACCTAGGTTAGGAAAAATGCAAGGTTAGGGTTCACATAAAGAAGAAGGAATGGAAGAAGGAAGAAAAATGGAAACACTTACTTGGAAGAAGGAAGAAAGAAGAAAGAAGAAGTGGAGAAGAAGAAGAAGTGAAGAAGAAGTGGAGAAGAAGAAGAAAAGGGGATGGGGCTGCTGTGATAATCGGGTAGGGGCTGGAAATTAGGTCGGCCAAGCAAATAAAAGGGTTCCACAAGTTTCCAAATGCCCAAAACGCCCCCTCTCACTTGGTTTTGGGTTTCGGGTTCCAAAAGTGCTCAAACTAACTCCAAATCTCTCCAACTAACCCAATAAAAATATAATAAATATTTCTAAGCCCCAAAATAATCCTCACAAGGGTATGGGCTGGGTGGACATGGGTCCACTAGGGTCTGACATGGGTCCAGGCTAGCCAAAACCCTAAAATAATCAATTAAAAATAATGCAATCACTATTTAAATATAAATATAATTAATTAAATACAATACACAATTTACCAAAAAAAATACCCTATTTTCTAGAATTGGGTAGTGACAGAATATTTTTGTCATTTCATATTATTTATATATTGTGTGTAATTTTTATATATTATATTTATCATCATTGTTAGTGGACTAGATTATTTATTAGACTTGATGTTAGTGGACCCATTTGGACTTGACATGACCCATGGACCCAACATTTAGACTAGTTTCAATTAGGCTCATTTAATCACTTTTCTATTAATTAGAGATTAGAATATTCTCTTCATTAGAAATAGAAGATTCCTACTAATTAAACACCCTTCATAACAACCCAATATGGACATTTTTGATATTGTACATTGCTTGGACCCCAAGCCAAGTGGCCGACCCTATTAGGAGGGGGAAATGTTCTATCTCCACTTTATTTGCACTCATTAATCCCTAATTTAGTGTTCTTCCCCAAATTAACTCATCCTTCCATCAATTTCCAATCAATTCACTCTCAATCCCTCTCATTCTCAACCATTATAAGGACTAGAAGCTTGGAGGAGACAAGGAGCATCAAGGAGGATAAGATTGTACTAGCTTGTGTCCTCTTTGTGTCCTTTTGAAGGAGTTCATTGGGAATCCATCTCCCAATAGGTATAACTCTCAAATTCTCCTATAATTATGTTCTAATTGTTCAATTTGACCATTAGGAATCCACCCATGGACTAAGACTATATATAGGAACAATAATTAGCTTTTAATGACCCCTATTATGAATGTTACATTGAGTTTTGTGTCCAATTTAAAAAAAATCGAGATTGGTGCACAAAGTGTTTGTCAATTGGTTAATTGGACTAAATTGACACTAGATTGGTTGTGTGTGGCTAAATACGTGTTTATAATTGGATACGAGTAGGCCGTATCATGATACAGAGTAATTTTGGAGATTTTTTTCTTTGACACTTGTGATGCACATATCATTTTCTCCACAACACAGTGCTATGGCTATTATTTGTTCTAATGGGACTCTAATTACTATATTAGATGTGTTCCTATATTTTGGATAGTGTTTGGTGAGGTTTGGTGGAGGTATCTTGTGTGTATCACAAGAGTATCATAGATATAGTGTGATACTAGTGTGGTGCACCATAGGTGTTTGCTATATTGTCCTAGTGTGTGCATTGTATGTATCCTAATATATTCATAACTACTAATTGATATATTAGTTGTATTATATATATATATATATATATATATATATAACTTGATACATATATCATTAAGGTATATATGTATGAATATAGATGTAAGTGTATATTGTGTATATATACTTGTATTAACGATTTAAGTGTGTGTGTGTGTGTGTGCTTCTTGTTAGAAGAGTCCATACGAGTGTTGACTGATACATAGTATCAGTAAGTTCTTTTGAGCACGTGTCCACTTATTGTTGGCGAACTGAAATAATGGGGCTCGGGTGCTAGAGCTTGTGGGGGAGTAGGTGGACTGCAAGCATGGGGATTACCTGATCTGCAGTGGAGGTATACTGAACTATGTTCAAGTACAATGAGTGAGGGTATATCAGAAAATAAGGGTCAATATTCTTGGGCAAGAGCTTAGTACATTCAGGGAAGCATTCGAATGTGCATGTTGGCTTTATGAAGAATCTGATTCAGAGTATCAGGAATGTGTGAAGATGTGCAGTTGTACTATCAATTAGTGCAATGCATAGGGGTCTGTCTCTGTGAAATAGTTTAGTAAAAGAGGAATTTTAGTAGTGAAGCACTTAGGCTTAAGTTTAGGCTTGAAGGGAGTATGAGCCCTGATACACTGTGTCAGTGAAGTGGGAAGTTAAGTAAGCTTAGGATACTTGGGCATTTAGGGATGGCTAGAGGGTGATTATATAGAGTAACAATAAGAGTTTGATGGTGTGCATCAGTTCAGGGTATTGGTTACTACAGTGCATGTGTTTGAGCAACTATTGTAGTGCCTCACTCCACGTTGGCACTATGTACAAAAGATATCGCTTTACTGGCTCAAGTGGAAGCCTTCTCGAAGAGTTTTTTGATTGAAACACAAGACGATTAATCTAGATGAGTGGGAAGAACTTTATTATCTGATTCTTTCATGCCTCAATAATGAATCTGAGTTTTATAATACTAGTTGCTAAAAAGATTAATATTTCCTTTACATGAATGGTAGAGCCTGCTTAAATAGAGAACTTGTATGCTTGTCTAAAGAGATAGAACCATTGCCATGCTAAGTTACACGATTACCGCTATCGAACGAATTATTGCCATGCTAATAAGAAGAGTAAAAGAATGCTTGAACATATTTCTTTATCATATGGTAAAGATAGAATAAATTACATGCTTGCTAATGGAAAATTTCTTGAACATGTTCCATTGATTGCACTGCAAAAGGATAGAACTATTTGAATAACTTGTACTGTATGCTGAAAAGAAGATTGAAAGAAAAGAAGATTGAACCTATCAAATTAATTTAATATAAGAGATTGAAGGGCTATTAGCTCTATCGTTTGATTGAAAACTCTGCTTGTTTCTGAACATCTGCATCATATAGTATTTATTTCATAGAATTGCATTCATGTATTAGTCTTTAGACAACTTGTGCATAAGGATAATCCCATGACCGGTTCCTGGGGCACTGAGATTGTTCGCCCTGGAGGGGTCATCGAAAATACCCCGGGAAAAAGAAGTCCTCATGATCAGGCGTATTTTTATGTCTATTAGTTAGCTGGTTCACGTATCAAAGCAGCCATTTTGAGCATATTTTGGTGCAGTTCTGGGCCGTGATAACACCGCTACTTATCATAATGAAGTTGACTCATGGGCCATCATATAGTTAGGTCGTATGCTAGTACTTTAGCCTTCTTATATGCCTAACTGTTTGATGCAGAGACGAACAGGAAATAGAACCTTTATGATTATGCAAATTATTGCTAACTTGTATATTTTTTTGCATGGATAACCGTTCAGCTGTGGTAAGAGTCACTGAATAAGTGATAACTAGATGTTACTTATGTTCCTTATCATAACTGTTCCTAAGATGTATCTGTTTTGCATGAATTACTTCTGCTTGAATTTTAGATGAATAGTCCTCTAGATGATGTTATTTTTATAAGAGAATAAATTTGGCTCACGATACATGCTGTGCACTTCACGATAGAGTACTCTTTATTGCATGCTTGAATTGAATATGAACTATAATTTCAAAGATGTTTTCAAAAGAAGTAAACTGACTCTAATCATGTACTGCATGAAATGAACCTAGGTAAAAGTAGAAAGATCACTAGTAATATAATATTTTATCACATGCTTTGTCATGCCCCAGTACCGGAATATGGAGACGAGCATGGCCAACTACCCCGTACAATGTACTATACGTCGTACGGTGATAACGGTTATAACTAGACAAGGGGTGCATATTATAAGTAAGTTACTTAGGGTTACACAGAACATCTTTTATCTCTGTCAAGGCCCGTACCCAGAATTTGGGGCACGAGTACGTGGGTACGTCTAGCCTACGCCGCAGGATCGGCGGTAGAACGCTGTCTAGGTCATAATACTATCTAAACAATCTCACACGAGTATCCAACTCCATAATGAGACACAGATAGCATAATGTAATATGTAAATACTCAGTCACAAAACTAAAGCACGATAAGATATCGAAAAAAATAAACGAAATGCAACACAAGTCTAAACAAAATAATCTAACTCAAACAATAACATTCAAGTCTCAATATATGCCAAAAAATTATCCGGTACCATAAACTGATGAAAGAAACTAACTGAATGACTAGTGATTCTGGCTAGACCTCCCAGAATCACACATGGCTACAAGGTCCAAGGCTGTAGCTACTCTCCCTGTGGTCCATAATATGTCGGACACCAGTCCTCTAAGTCGCAGTGTAGAAAAATATTTTCAGTCAGGATGGAGCGAAGTACAACCCAATAACAGTTCCAATTAATTGACAAGGACTATAAAACAATAAATAGATGATGCTATATACTGAAAGAAATAATAAATAGATACAATGGCAATAGTAAAGAGAATATGCAATATAGACAATATGGTATAGTCAGTGCATATATGAGATGAAGAAAAAGAACTACAATATCATATACAGGGTGATGTAGTATATGAACTGAAATGGAGAACTTTAACTATTCTAAGTGTTTGAAATCGTAGTTTTGAAATGTTATCGGCTTGGAAACTTATACGATAGCTACATGGCCTGGCTAATCATACGTGTGGTGTATGATTAACACTAACAATATCTACACTTGTACGATAGGGATTTGATCACATCTCTCACTAGCAATTTTCCCGCCCCTAACTAGTACAGTGGATCCAACCATGACACGTCACGATACACGAGCAATGTCCAATATATCATGTACAATGTCTAATATTAATGTCTAATATCAATGTCGTATACAATGTCAATACGATAACCAATATAACATCTTATGACTGTAGATGCAGAGATGAACAGGAAATATAACCTTTATGATTATGCAAATTATTACTAACTTCTATATTTTTTGCATGGATAACCGTTCAGCTGTGGTAAGAGTCACTGAATAAGTGATAACTAGATATTACTTATGTTCCTTATCGTAACTGTTCCTAAGATGTATCTGTTTTGCATGAATTACTTCTGCTTGAATTTTAGATGAATAGTCCTCTAGATGATGCTATTTTTATAAGAGAATAAATTTGGCTCACGATACATGCTGCGCACTTCACGATAGAGTACTCCTTATTGCATGCTTGAATTGAATATGAACTATAATTTCAAAGATGTTTTCAAAAGAATTAAACAGAATCTAATCTTGTACTGCATGAAATGAACCTAGGTAAAAGTAGAAAGATCACTAGTAATATAATATTTTATCACATGCTTTGTCACGCCCCAGTACCGAAATATGGAGACGAGCATGGCCAACTACCCCGTACAATGTACTATACGTCGTACGGTGATCACGGCTATAACTAGACAAGGGGTGCATACTATAACCAAGTTACTTAGGGTCATACAGAACATCTTTTATCTCTGTCACGACTCGCACCCAGAATTTGGGGCACGAGTACGTGGGTACGTCCAGCCTACGCCGCAGGATCGACGGTAGAACGTTGTCTAGGTCATAATACTATCTAAACAATCTCACACGAGTATCCAACTCCATAAGGAAACACAGATAGCATAATGTAATATGTAAATACTCAATAACAGAACTAAAGCACGATAAGATATCGAAGAAAATAAATGAAATGCAACACAAGTCTAAACAAAATAATCTAACTCAAATAATAACATCCAAGTCTCAATATATGCCGAAAACAAATTTGGTACCATAAACTGATGAAAGAAACTAACTGAATGACGAGTGATTCCGGCTATACCTCCCGGAATCATACCTGGCTACAAGGTCCAAGGCTGCAGCTACTCTCCCTGTGGTCCATAATATGCCGGACACCAGTCCTCTAAGTCGCAGTATGGAAAAATATTTCCATTCAGGATGGAGCGAAGTACAACCCAATAACAGTTCTAATTAATTGACAAGGACTATAAAACAATAAATAGATGATGCTATATACTGAGAGAAATAATAAATAGATACAATGGCAATAGTAAAGAGAACAAGCAATATAGACAATATGGTATAGTCAGTGCATATATGAAATGAAGAAAAAGAACTACAATATCATATACATGGTGATGTAGTATATGAACTGAAATGGAGAACTTTAACTATTCTAAGTGTTTGAAATCGTAGTTTTAAAATATGATTTGCTTGAGAACTTGTACGATAGCTACATAGCCTGGCTAATCATACGTGGGGTATATGATTAACACTAACAATATATACACTTGTACGATAGGGATTTGATCACATCTCTCACTAGCAATTTTCTCGCCCCCAACTAGTACAGTGGATCTAACCATGACACGTCATGATACACGAGCAATATCCAATATATCATGTATAATGTCTAATATTAATGTCTAATATCAATGTCGTATACAATGTCAATACGATAACCAATGTAACATCTCATGACTGTAGATCCAATCTATATACTAGTCCGTATAGCACAGTGTCAAGAATCAGATGTAACATTTCTAATTACTTAAATTATAGAAATTATCAAATAACAAAAATTATCAGAGAATGTACTCGCCTGGGGTCCTTAGCTGGTATGAATCAGAATCCAAGCCACAGTCCAAATAGCCTATGTATTACAAATTTACCATGTCAAAAGATAATTTATTTTAATTTATTTAATTATGGAATAATTACTCTAAAATCCTATTTTAATCTTATTATTCTGATTTTTAGGTTAATTCCTAAATTTTGTCCAAAGAAACTGAATTTTATCCACTCGAGACTCATGGCACGCAAATTGAGGCGATCTATTGACCAAAAAGTCAATCGATACAAACTCAACTTTCATGCATAATTTTCTGTAGATTTCAGCGTCACAAATATACTAAAATTTATGGCTCATTCGGATTCAAATTCGTTTGGAAATTATTGCACATACCTAAAATTGTATTGTGCAACGGTGGTTGATTGTTAACCTAGAAGTTCTACAGAATTAACAGTACTGAAATATTTCGTATTAAATCCTAAAAAAATATATAATTATATTGATATTAGCTTTCCTAAACTTCAAACAGTTAGTGATTCTGATTCCTGGTTCTCCCGGAATCGCGAAAACACTGAGACGCATCTATTTTCGAACATGCTGTGCTCTACAAATTTTCCAGAATTTAATATTTAGAATTTCGTGAAATAATTTACATATTCAGAAAACTAACCTCAATATGGTTCTAACGCAAGAAACAGGGTCATGTTTGGTATCACGACCCGCACCCGAAATCGGACATGAGTCGTGGGTACGTCCAGCCTACGCCACAGAATCGGCGGTAGAACGCTGTAAAGGTCCGTTCTAGGTCAACTATCTATCTATATAACTCAGAAAAATCTGTTAATAAACTCTCCAAAAGGAGGGCAACCACGCAATATATATATGAATACTAAATCATAATAACTAGGGGAAGAGTAAAGCACGATATGATATCAACAAAGAAACAGAACCAAAGAGAGCAAGACAATATCCAAATATACAGTCCAAGTCTATAGTCTACAACATCTCACAGCCTCAAAAGAATAAGTACAATCATCCAAAATAACAACTGGGAATAACCCAGGAAACCCACCTAGCTAACTAGGGCGCTGACGGCGTCTCCTCGCAGGGCTCCTCCTCAGTCTCGGGGTCGCAACACTCGTCAACACCCGGCCCGTAGAACGTCGGACAATAATCCTCAGGATCCTCTAGAAAAAATATGCCTAGTCAGGACTGGAGCAAAGTACATAACTCTGAAAGCAACTCCAAATGCATGGTAAGGTGTATATGATGAGCAATAGAAAAGTATACAAGATGCACAGGAAAATAAATATATGCTAGAGCAGAATAAGTAGCTACAAAGTAAACTGGAGAACAATACAAGTAGAGAAGTAACTTCATGTGAAAAAACATGAATACTAGCTAAGTGCCTTGAGCACAAGTTCGTTATGTGATTGGCTTAGGTTGCACATGAAAAACACTACGATAACTCTGTTATGCGTGAGTTGCATAACCGACATACACATGAATACTGTTTGGCTTTGATCACATAACCAACTCCTACTCCCCTCCCCCACTAATACTCTTGGATCCAACCATAACACGCTACGTACATGATAATATATTGCGCACACAAAAGCGAGAACACAAGAAGCACATGATAACACATGAGAATCAATACCCGAAGCACATGATGAAATACACGTGATAGAGTACCCGCTGAACACGGTCAAAACTAGGTCAAAACTAGGTCAAACGTTGACTTTTATGGTCAACGGGGACAATTACGGTCAAATCTAGGTCAAACTAGGGTGCCCCTGAAATTCTAGGTCAAACTGAGCTCATTAAGCTAGAAAACTCTCAAACTCGCGTCCTCGAGATACCGGGATACCCTCGGTATCCGATACCTCGCCCTAGGCCACGCACCCCGCCTAAACCCGCTAAAACCTATGCTAGCACGCGTAAATATATACACATAAGCATACAAAAATTACTCCAATACTATTCCTAGGCTATTGCTCAAATACCCCGCTCGAAACTCAATACCTTGGTGAGATACCTTGATATCTCAAGGTATTGAGATACTCGGTATCCCAAGGTATTGAGGTATCGCTCTAAAACCCCTCTAACTAGTTATCTAGTAGCTATCTAAGTATGTAGATATATACCTAGTTACTAATCTAGGCTAGAATATATATATCTAACATATATTATATATATATATATATATATATATATATATATATATATATATATATATATATATATATATATATATAATACCTTATACCCACTCTCAATATGTATATAAATATATATATATATATATATATATATATATATATATATATATATATATATATATATATATATATATATATTATATATATATATATATATATATATATATTTATATATATATATAGGTATATATCTAGCTATGTAATACCTATCTAACTATATGTACATATATATCTATACCTTAGATAGATAACTACCTATCTATCTATCTATCTATCTATCTATCTATCTATCTATCTAATCTATTTATTTAACTATCCATCTATCTATATAACTACTTATGTATCTAGTTATCTATATATCTATCTAGCTAACTACTATCTATTTAACCACCTATCTATTCACCCAAGCCTCGCCACGCTCCTCGCTGCGAATGCTAGCTGCTGCTGCTGCCTTTACTGCTGCTGCTACTGCATTTATGCTGCTGCTGCATTGTCCTGCTGCTGCTGCTGCTTAGCTGTTGTGCTACTGCAGCTGTCCACCCCGCTGTGCTGCACACACAGTCCCACACACACACGAGCACGCACACACAAAACTATAAACACACAGACACACACACACGTATATATATATATATATATATATATATATATATATATATATATATATATATATATATATACACACACACACACACACACACACACACACTAACATATATAAATACACACACACACACTTATGCATAAATACGCACATAGCTATATATATATATATATATAAACACACCTATTTATATATATATGCACACACACACACACACACACACACACACACACACACACACACACATATATATATATATATATATATATATATATATATATATATATATATATCAACACACACACACTCTTACATATACATATATATATATATATATATATATATATATATATATATATATATATATATATATATATATATATATATATATATATATACACACACACACTAGTATATATATACAAGCATATATATATACACACACACACATATATAGATATTCAAACACATATACATAAATATATATATATATATATATATATATATATATATATATATATATATATATATATATAGAGAGAGAGAGAGAGAGAGAGAGACACACACACAAACACACACACACATATATATATATATATATATATATATATATATATATATATATATATATATATATATATATATATAGAGAGAGAGAGAGAGAGAGAGAGAGACACACACACATATATATATATATATATATATATATATATATATATATATATATATATATATATATATATAGAGAGAGAGAGAGAGAGAGAGAGAGAGAGAGAGAGACACTTAAACACAAACACAACACTACACACAACCACGCACACAACACTCTCCAACGCACGTCCAACGGCCCCGACACACACAAACACCTATAAATATATAAAATATAACCCGAGAACTCTAGCACACACTCCCCGATGCTTACCCAATGCGCGCACAAGCCCGAAACTAGGAAACCAAGTCGAAATGGCCGTTCGGTCATTTCGACGAACACGCGGTGTGCGGTTCGGAAAACCTCCTGAAACGCACACCAAACCAACTCAGAATTGGCCCAAAATTTACCTACGGGTTCTAAACGATGCCTAGATCCTAAAAAAATACTACCGCGTCGATTCTAGGTCCGTAACAAAAATGCGCATGCACATAGAATCGGTGACGCGAAAACCCCAAATTCGCCCGAAACGCCCGTTTCTCCGCGACACGACTTCCCGTGTCCGAACGGAGACACGTACTACCCCTCAAGACATCCGACAACGTCTACCTAGGTCCGTCTAACCTAAGGCATCACCCAAAATTGGGCCAATTTTGGATTCCAACCGAAATTGACACAAAACCTAGTGTCAAAGTCTCCAAACACACCCAAACTCGTTCCAACTTCCTCCCACGGGTAGGCTTAGGTTCTAGGAAGGTTCTAAACCACTAATTACACTACATAAGAGTAATTAGCAAGGGAAAGTTAGGGTTTACCTCTTGGGAGTTGGAATCCCAAGGCCAAAGTCTCCAATCACTTGAAATCACCTCCCTCAAGCTCCAAGCCATCAAATCTAGCCTCCACACTATGTCTAGGCTCCACCCACCTAGGTTGGAGAAAATGTAGGGTTAGGATTCACAACCATGGAGAATAGAAGAAGAAAGAAGAGGAATAGGGCACTTACTTGAAGTTGGGAGAAGGAAATAAGTAGAAATGGAGAATGGAAAAGAAGCAGAAGTGAAGAAGAAGTGAGGATGAAGAAAGGGCTGCTGTGGCTGCTGGTTTGCACGGGTAGGGG
This sequence comes from Iris macrosiphon, assembly GCA_036927795.1. NCBI lineage: Eukaryota > Viridiplantae > Streptophyta > Magnoliopsida > Asparagales > Iridaceae > Iris > Iris macrosiphon. The sequence goes on from JAYESA010000004.1 coordinate 157,311,735, forward strand.
CTGGGAATAGGCTGGCCACACACCTAATAAAGGGTTTCACTAATTCTCCAAATGCCCAAAATGCCCTCCTCTCACTTGGGTTTGGATTTCGGGTTCCAAAAGTGCTCAAACTAACTCCCAATCTCTCCAACTAACCCACTAAAAATATAATAAATATTCTAAACCCAAAAATAGGTCTCACAAGGGTATAGGTTGGGTAGGACATGGGTCCACTAGGGTCTGACACGGGTCCAAGCTAGCCAAAACCCTAAAACAATCAATTAAAAATAATACAATCACTAAATAAATATAAATATAATTATTTAAAAATAATACACAATTTACCAAATAAAAAAAAAATCCTATTTTCTAGAATTGGGTAGTAACATTTGGAGTCCGGAACTATGAGTAATGGCTTCTGGAAGATGAAGGAAACCCTAGATGACATCCCCTTAAATCTTTTTCTCTCTCTAAAATAATGGGATAATTAAGGTTATTATATTATATATATATATATATATATATTATATAGATGTTGGCTGTCATGCTGCTGAATGAATATTTATAGGCTGACACATGTCAGAATCTGATTGGATGATTTTATTTATATTATTTATTTTTGATTTGCTTTTATCAAAATATTATTTAGGTCTTTTAAATCTAAATAACTCAATAAACATTAAAAATAATCATAAAAATCTGAAAAAAATTATAGAAAATATATTTTGAACCTCCAAACCCTAGAAAAATACTTGGGACAATTTTATGCTCATAGATTTACTACTATAATTAGGAGAAGTTCTAAACATTAGTTTTACCTATTTAAATAAAAATAAATATTAAAAATATTCAAAAAAATTCTGAAATAATATCAAAAAATATATAATAATATTATAAACATTAAAAAATCTCGTGGATTGATTCTATATTCTTGGGCTTGCACAATAAATTTTAGAAGTCATAAAAATTAGATATTAGCCTAAATAACTCCCAATAAATACTAAAAATACTCACAAAATTCTCAAAAAAATTTAGAAAATATGTTTAATTATTTAGAACCCAAAATAAAAGTTTAAAATATTTTAGTTATGTTTGACACTAAAATAAATTCTTGAAAGCCCTAGAAAATTTATGTTACTAGTTTTTATTTAACCAAAAATTGTGAAAATTTTTTAATAGCCCCAAATTAACCTAATAACAATATTTAAGCAAGAATTTCAGGATATAAAGGTTACAGTCTCAATCAGTCAAACAAGAATAGCAAACATAGAACTTGTATGATAAGTTGAAAGGTGTCCCAATCGCCCCATCAAAATATTCTAGAAATTAGTTGTACAAAATAAGAAGCTAGCAGAGTAGCAAAAGTACATGATCATGATCAGGTACAGTCTGATTAATTAGAATCATGTAAGAAAACTAAATGTCCAGATCTACGGCTAACAAGTGCCGATGGCTAAACTTCCAAAAGAAAAAAATGTACAATATCGAGCAGGAACTTGTGTACCTCAGCGACCAATCGTCTGGTGCGTGCCATTATTCAGGAAAAAGTACGTTGGATCCTCGGGTATTGGCTGTAAACCTGGCAATGCAAAACCAGTAGGGTTAGTGTAACTACCACTTTCCAACATAGGGACATTTTCGTAAATATGCATGTTGATTAATTTTATATATTATTTTATATTAGTGGTTGCCTAGAATTATATTAGTGATAGTTAGTGGCTAACCAATTAGAATTTCCATCTGTTAGTTAGTGCTAATTATTGTTAGTCATGAATTTAACAATTGGAATTAATTAAGTTTAGTGTCATGAAAGGAATATTCTTTTTAGTTATAGAGATTCTTTCCTTTAGTTAATTAGATTCCATTCATGACAAATGGAGAGGAACTTTTGAGTCATATTAAACTATTCCTAAACCTAGCCCTAACCCTAAGAGGGAGCTTATATAAGCCTTCATTATTCATTATAGCCTCCATTTGCTTTCCTAATTAGTTCATCCCCAAATTGAGAAGAAAATCATAATTCACCCATTCCTAAATATTATCCCTCTTATTTTCATTCTAAGGAGTCTAAGGATCTTATCATTGCTAGAGAAGCACTTGAGAAGGGAAGCATTGGCTTGAGGCTTGTGTCCATTTTGTATCTACTTGAGAAATTCATTGAAAATCCATCTCTCAATAGGTATAATTCCTATTTTCCTTAATTTTATGGTTAATTTATAGTATTAGAAACTTAGGAACCCCCTCATGAATAAGGACTATCCATATGAAGAAGAACTAGGTTCTCATGAGTCATATTGTGATAGTTATATTGACTTTTGTGGCTAAATTGGGAGAAATCCGAATTTGGACCACTAGGTATTTGATAGAATATTTCATCAATGATTTTAGAGGTTGATTCATATTTTATTAGTACGTATGTGTCCATAATTGGATATAAGGTGTGCGTATCATGATACGCCATGATACGCACGGTTATGATTGATGTTTCTATATTTTGGTTTTCCTTAGTGTCAACCACTCTTTAATGCATTAGAACTATTGTTATATATGGTATATAGTGGTTATTGGGGTGTTTTATGGTGTTGGAGAATGGTATCATGGTGGTTGGTGGAGTATCGTAGTGTTTGAGGAGTGTATCATGAGTGATACTTGAGTGTGCACCTTGGTGCACACTAAGTGTTTGATTTTATGTTAGGTAGTGTGTTGTATCTTGGTGATGACTATGAGTTACAACTGATAACAGTAGTGTGTGTGAGTGGTAGATGAGGGTAGCCTTGCTTGAGTGTGTGACTTGGTGTGTGTGTGTGAGAGGGTGATGTGCAGCCATGCACATGTAATTCAATACTTTCTATTGTGGTCAGTAAGTGAGGGGATGGAAGAGCACCTATGTGTGTATCCTAAGTGTAGAAGCATAAAATATGCTGGGGAATTGTACGTGTACATGAAGAGCTTCAGAGCTATACGCGTAAAATAGGGCTTCAGAGCTGTCTGGCGTAAAGTAAAGCTTCAGAGCTATTTGGCATAAAATATGACTTCAGAGCTATACGCGCAAAATAGAGCTTCAGAGCCTTGTGGCATAAAATATGGCTTCAGAGCTGTCCGCGTAAAGCAGTACTCCAAGACTGTTTTGGCGTAAAATGTTGCTTTATCCTCCCGCGTAAAGCTCAAAATATGTTTGTTTTTAATGCAGCGTAAAGTTGTACGAGGAGCTCTTCGTATTCCTCGGATGAATTTGTCAGACAGAACAGTAAACCTGACTCCTGACAAAAGTACTGTACGATGATCGAGAGGACGGCTGTGATGATGATTTTGCACAGACACCCAGGTTGTCGTTTAGTGACACAAGTCGTATTTTACGCTCAAGGATTGGAGTCTTCTGAATACGCTGCCGCCACGTCAAAAGCTGTTTCCTGCACAGAGCTCGAGGCATATCTCTGCAATTAATACACGAGATGGGGGCATATCTCTGCATTTAATGCACGAGATTTTGTTCTATCCTTCAGATTTTGTCATGATAGGGAGAGCTAAAACTGGGACTAATACGCTCACATCACCATCCTTGCATTTTATGGCAACCAGGCTATTTTCAACTATAGGAGTACGCCGTATTCTATCTCCTCGAAATACGCCAACTCGGCCATATTTGCCAAGGTATGTGATAAGGCTATTTAGCCCGGAATACGCTCAAGACCTCAGTCATGATGGATAATTGACTGGAAAAGCTAAAACTGTGACTAATATGCTCACATCACCATCTTTGCATTTTACGCCAATCAGGCTATTTTCAACTATAGGAGTACACCGTATGCTATCTCCTCGAAATACGCCAACTCGGCCATATTTGCAAAGGTATATGATAAGGCTATTTAGCCTAGAATACGCTCAAAACTTCAGTCGTGATGGATAATTGGCTATTTTATGCTGGTTATCTATTATTCATGAACCATCAAGTTTTACGCAGAGTATTGGCTTTTACGCCAACAAGACAGAGTTTGGCTTTTACGCCAACAAGACAGCTATTTGGCTTTTACGCCAAGGAGACAGTTATTTGGCTTTTACGCCAATCATCTTTACGCAGGGGCTGTTACCTACGTGGCTTGCATGCCATGATCTTCAAGAAGCAGTTATACGTATTACCTCATAAAGGGATACGTGTCACATGCAGATTCAGAAGATTATTTGAATGTGGATAGCAGTTGTCATAACCGCAGCATAAAGGAGGCAGTCTTCTTCACAACTAGGCTTTTACGCTTATAAGACAGTTATTTGGCTTTTATGCCAACCATCTCTACGCGAGGAGCAGTTACCTACGTGGCTTGCATGCCGTGATCTTCGAAAAGCAGTTATACGCGTTACCTTATAATGGGACACGTGTCATACGCAGATTTAGAAGATCATTCAGACGTGGGTAGCAGTTATTATAACCTTCGCGTAAAAGGTGCAACTCTCTTCACAGCTTGGCTTTTACGCTGACTGGACAGTTATTATGACTGATCTCTATAAATAGAGACCCCTGATCACAGGGACAAGGGATGAGAAAATAAGGGAGGGCGTACAGGGAGATAATCATCAGAAGATAGGGCTCACAAGCACAAGGCACTATCAGAGATCAGAGAGAGAGAGAGAGCAAAGACAGAGAGTGTTGGTTGACAGTTCAATCCCACTTGCAACCTTTGAAGCTTCTTCTTCTTCTACAACACTTCTTCATCATCGTGTGGTCCAAGGGACAAAGTGATCGACCGCAGATCAGACTCCTATAGTAATTTTTCTCCAGAATCATTTTTATTGTACTTAATATCCTCGTATTGGATTAATTGTACTCTTTTCTTGTTTGTAAACAAAAAGGTTTCGTACAAACCCTCTATTTATTTTATCATCAAACAAAGATGGCGACTCTGCTGGGGACGACTTTCTCCTCTGACGAGAAAGCAATTGCTCAACACGATGCTGTATCCATTGGATCAACGAAGAAGACTTTGGTCGTTCAGTTCGACCAATCTGCTTATGAAGACATGCTTCATGCAGGGGGTAGCTCTCACTCCTCCTCTGTCCAGAACAACAGGAAGCTACAAAAAATATGGATGCTTAAGACGTCCTCTACCCTTCCTGCAAGCTCTCACTCTCTGATAAACAAAGTTGCGCCTACACGCCCTGCGCGTAAACCTTCGTCTCCCGTCTGTGATATGGCAGACAATACTTCTGGTAATGCCTCAATGCCAATCCAGAAGTTTTAAACATGCCCTGTGCGTACAAATTTGTCTCCCGTCTGTTGTGACGTGGCAGCCAACACTTCTGGCAATGCCCCAGTGCCAATCCAGAAGTCTAGAACGCGCCCTACGCGTAAAACTTCGTCTCCCGTCTGTGACGTGGCAGACAAAATTTCTGACAAGGCCTCAGCGCCAATCCAGAAATATCAAACACGCCCTGTGCGTATAATTACATCTCCCGTCTATGATGAGGCAGATGGACCCTTGGATCATATCAAGGAAAAACAAGTGGCGAATCTCCCAACCTCTAGGCTTGTACGCCCACAAGGGAAGAAAATACCCACTTTACATATTACGCGAACTTTCCCTGTTTTACGAGAACCTGTGCAAAACTCCAAATTATGCCAGGACAGGTCTGTCCGCGTAAAGAAGACTCCTCTTATGGGAAGATACGCTCCTCAAATAGATGATGGATCATATTCCACTCACATGGGTGGACTGCTGTATTCCTATGGCCGAGAAAGGGCTATGGTTCCTAATCTCCACAGGCCCACTGATATAAAAAGACAGAATAAGCCTTCTTCTTCTTCTGGTAATCACCCTGATTTACGTGATTTCTTAATCCAGAAATGCGAAGACAGGGGATCTCCTAATTATAATAGTCATGAGGTTGTAATTAACCGTTGCTATTCTAAAGTAAAACGGTCAATTTTCGACCGATTGAACTACTCTTCGGCATTACAGGAAGAAGAACCAGACAACGACATGGCTGGGGGTGGTCTCCCTCGACAAAACAGAGCAGCATCCAAAGCTGGGGGTAGAATTTCCTCTGAGTCCGAAGATGATGCAACTATGACCATCTTCCCTGAGGACCCTACGACTCAGGTATCGGGAGCCCGAAAGCCAAAGAAGACTTTCTCCTTCAATGAGGATGACATCATTAAAATCTTTAATATATTGATGAAGGAAAACAAACTTTGGCTACCCAACATCAGATACCCTGAAAATGCTGGCAAGGTCGATGACCCAAAATAATGTCTCTTTTATCGGTACAATCATCATCCTACGAAGGCATGCTATGTACTGAAAAGGAAAATCCAGGAGTTGATTGAATCCAAAGTTATCACTTTGCGTTTATAACGAGTAGACGGTGTCTCCCCAGATGAGAAACCTTTAGGACTATACCCACTCAGAAAATCACTCCCCAGTGAATTTTTCAGATATGGGTTCATGTCCAAGCTGTTTCCCCTCCAACTGAGTTTGCCATCGACCAGTTCACGTCCATATTACCTCTGAACTATGTCTCTCCACTTTCTCCAGCAGAGTAAATCTATCACCACAAAAATGGTCATTCCTATATTACCTCTGCCATGTTTTTCTTTATCCCCTGAGTCATATATTACCACGTCCACCTTACCTCTGAGTAAGATATTTTCAGAACTTTTCCATGTCCACATTACCTCTGAGTGAAGTTTTCCTCTTCGACTTCCTACTATCACGTTCGCATAACCCCTGATAGTGCTAGTCATTTTAGCATATTATCTGTACTTAAGGGACGCCATGGGTAATAAGTCCACAACCCAGATGTACAAATCAACTCTTGGTTCTTCATACCCAGCAAGTGCCTATGTGCGATATTTTCTCGATCGTTGAAGATCGAAAATCATATTCTATCATGTTCATATGACCTCTGAATAAATATGTTCAGCAATTTGGCATCCCCAGCAAGTGCCTATGTGCAATATTTTCTCCTTCGTTACAGATTCTTGTAAAGAGCTATCATCCGTATCCAAAAATCTCGGATACGCAATGGATGATGGATCCTCAAAATTCTCCCAAGCGGAGCAATTCTTGAGTTTACTCACACATTCCCGCAGTAACTATTCAAAACCAATCTCATTAGACGCTAGCCATGCTTATATTGCCTCTGAGCTATCGTCCCATCAATCTCCCCAGCGGAGTGATCCTTGGTCTATCTTCATATTTGGATAGACCACACTCAACGAATCACTCCTTAATGAGTTTTTTGGACACTAGTTCATGTTCATATTACCTCTGAACTGTTGTCATAATATTTCTCTCGGGCTGAGTTTGTCATGTTCATATTACCTCTGAGCAAACCTTCTGGGTTTGGATATCGATTATCATGTCCATATTACCTCTGATATCGGTTGTCATCTCAACTTAGCACCCATACTTAACTCTAAGTACGCCAGTGGTGTTAGGTCCACGAAAACTGCCACGTCCATATTACCTCTGGCAGGACTTGTCTTAAACTTATTACTTGCACTCTCGTGCACAAGAAGTAATAGGTCCAAAAAAAAAACCTGGTGGGATGCCCGCAATAGAAACAAATAGTTCATGTTCATATTACCTCTGAACTATCCTCATTTTTCCCAGCGGAGAAAAAGTCAGTTCATGTTCATATTACCTCTGGACTATGTCTCTCCATTACCCCCACAGAGTCATATTTTATCGCGGCCATATTACCTCTGGCAGGACTTGTCTCGAACCTATTACTTGCACTCTCGTGCACAAGAAGTAATGGGTCCACAAAAAATCTCCCAGCAGGATGTCTTTACTAGCCCCAAAACCTGTCACATCCATATTTCCTCTGATTGGGCTTGTTTAGAACTTATTATTTGCACTCAACGTGCGCAACAAATAATAGGTCCACCAAGAATCCCCCAGTGGAATATCCTCAACAAATATGATAGTGTACTACGTCCATATTACCTCTGGTACGATATCCAAAGTTCGCACAAATAATCATAAAGAAATGGAGGGCCCTTATATGATTGCAAATGGCGCTTACAGATTAGCCAAGCCTAATAAAAATTTGGCAATGGCTCCTATCAACGACAAATTCCTGAAGAAGTACTATACTTGATCTCCTTTGCTTAATGGAGTATGAGGAAGATCTTATTTTGACGATACCACGCACAAAGGTTAGCTGGATCATATTCTATCAGATTCATATAACCTCTTAATGGATATGCTTAACTAATTTATAAACCTATCATGTTCATATTACCTCTGATAGTGTTTAGTATACAAATTTAGTTGGATTATATTCTATCCGGTTCATATTACTTCTGAATAGATTTACATTCAGCAAAACCTTAACGAAAGTATGTCATGTCCTCAGTCTCGGGGTCGCAACACTCGTTAATACCCGGCCCGTAGAACGTCGGGCAATAATCCTCAGGATCCTCTAGAAAAAATATGCCCAGTCAGGACTGGAGCGAAGTACATAACTCTGAAAGCAACTCCAAATGCATGGTAAGGTGTATATGACGAGTAATAGAAAAGTATATAAGATGCACAGGAAAATAAATACATGCTAGAGCAGAATAAGTAGCTGTAAAGTAAACTGGAGAACAATACAAGTAGAGAAGTAATTGCATGTGAGAAAACATAAATACTAGCTAAGTGCCTTAAGCACAAGTTCTTTATGTGATCGGCTTAGGTTGCACATAAAAAATACTACGATAACTCCGTTATGCGTGAGTTGCATAACCGACATACACATGAATACTGTTTGGCTTTGATCACATAACCAACTCCTACTCCCCTCCACCACTAATACTCTTGGATCCAACCATAATACGCTACATACATGATAATAGCTCGCGCACACGAAGGCGAGAGCACAAGAAGCACATGATAGCACATGAGAATCAATACCCGAAGCACATGATGAAATACACGTGATAGAGTACCCGCTGAACACGGTAAAGGGGATAGCATCTCATGACGGGATCCACTAGTACCAGCTCGTGTAACAATATGTCAAAATCAAGTATCAGAGTTCTAGAATAGGTGATATAAACGCTATCATGAAATAGAAACTATCAGAGGTAGGTACTCGCCTGACGTCCTGAGCAACTGATGAGGATCGAGATCCGGACCGGTGTCGCAAGAATCTATTATGAAAAGCAAGATTAAACAGGATTCTATGGATTTAAACTGATATAAAATAATTAAAAATAGGCTTCTAGGGCTATTCTAGATCGAACGGGTCAAACCGGTGAAATTCGGGTCAAAAAGTCAACCAAGGGTCCAAAAAGTCAACTCTAGATCAAAACTAGGTCAAACATTGACTTTTACGGTCAACAGGGACAATTACGGTCAAAGTTAGGTCAAACTAGGGTGCCCCTGAAATTCTAGGTCAAACTGAGCTCATTAAGCTAGAAAACTCTCAAACTCGCGTCATCGAGATACCGAGATACCCTCGGTATCCGATACCTCGCCTTAGGCCACGCACCCCGCCTAAACCCGCTAAAACCTATGCTAGCACGCGTAAATATATACACATAAGCATATAAAAATCATTCCAATACTATTCCTAGGCTATTGCTCAAATACCCCGCTCGAAACTCAATACCTTGGTGAGATACCTTGATATCTCAAGGTATTGGGATACTCGGTATCCCAAGGTATTGAGGTATCGCTCTAAAACCCCTCTAACTAGTTATCTAGTAGCTATCTAAGTATGTAGATATATACCTAGTTACTAATCTAGGCTAGAATATATATATCTAACATATATTATACATATCTAAGTATCTATATATATATATATAGATATCCACAACACACATATATAATACCTTATACCCATTCTTAATATGTATATATATATCTATCTAGATATCTATACATATATATATTGCTATAGGTATATATCTAGCTATGTACTACCTATCTAACTATATGTACATATATATCTATACCTTAGATAGATAACTACCTATCTATCCATAGATATATCTATCTATCTATCCATCTACCTATCTATCTATCTATCTATCTATCTATCTATCTATCTATCTATCTATCTATCTATCTATCTATCTATCTATCTATCTATCTATCTAATCTATTTATTTAACTATCCATCTATCTATATAACTATCAATCTATATAACTAGTTATGTATCTAGTTATCTATATATCTATCTAGCTAACTACTATATATTAACCACCTATCTATTCACCCAAGCCTCGCCACGCTCCTCGCTGCGAATGCTAGCTGCTGCTGCTGCCTTTACTGTTCCTGTTGCTGCATTTATGCTGCTGCTGCTGCTACATTGTCCTGCTACTGCTGCTGCTTAGCTGATGTGCTGCTGCAGCTGTCCACCCCGCTGTGCTGCACATACAGCCCTACACACACACACGAGCACGCACACACACAACTATAAACACACAGACACACACACACGTATATACATATATATATAACTCGATATATATATACACACACACACACACACACTAACATATATAAATACACACACACACTTATGCATAAATACGCACAAAGCTATATATATATATATAAACACACCTATTTATATATATATGCACACACACACAGATATATATATATATATATATATATATATATAAAAATATCAACACACACACACACTCTTACATATACATATATATATATATATATATATATATATATATACATATATATATATATATATATATATATATATACACATACACATATATAGATATTCAAACACATATACATAAATATATATATATAGAGAGACACACATACATACATATATATATATATATATATATATATATATATATATATATATATATATATATAGACACAAACACATATATATATAGAGAGAGAGACACTCGAGACTGAGGTGAGTTTTTACGCATCAAAATAGAACAAAATCAGACACCACGTCAAAAGCTATTTTTGCACAGGGCTCGAGGAATATCTCTGTATTTAATGCAAGAGATTCGGTTCTAACTAGTCATGACTGGGAAAACTAAGATTATGACAAATACTCTCACACCCTATCCTTATATTTTACGCTTAATCAGATTATTCTACGCTGGTTACCTATTGTACATGAATCGTCAAGTTTTACGCAGGGGCAGTTATCTACTTGGGTTGCATAATGTGTCATACGCAGGATTTAGAAGTCTAAGGAAACGTAGTTTAGCAGTTTGTCATATCCATAGCGTAAAGTAAACGTTCTTCTGCATAGTTTGGTTTTTACGCTAACAAATTGGTTACTCTACATAAAAATAGAGGTCCCTGGTCTCAGCGTAAAGGGTTCCTGACGTAAAACTTAAGGAAGAATGAGGTTTTTAGTCAAGTATGGATGAGATCCTTATACTCTATTCCTATACACAGGCTTGTTTGGTACAGTTACGTAACCAATGCAATATATTCAGGACCTGCATGGGCCACCACTAAAAATATGTCACGCCCAGTCCTAAAATACGTAGGACTAGGAATACGTAACACATCCAGCCGTATGTATACGAACTCCAATATATGGAAATCATATACACACGTACGCTGTAAATGAATATGCAATCCACTAGTGGTAATATACTGTCACAACAAGTCATACACAATCTATATCTCATCCACAGCACAAATAAAAGTAGGAAAAAAGAGCTGGAATATAACTAAATATCAAGATGTGTATCAAGTCTGATAGTCGGGTGGAAACAAATCTACTACAAAACGACTATACTGAAATAGCTACAAAATCTCAAAATAGTGGAACAAATCACAGATACTCTGAGGGTAAGTCCTCCTCAGTCAGGTACGTAGTGTCAGGTCCAGGTCCGTACTCCTGTGGGTACTCCTGCTCGTCCATATCTGGAAAGAGACCAGGGCCTCATAGGGACGTAACAAGATACATATAATCATGCCAATAAAGTACTAAAATATAAACATTCAAGGGATCGCCTAACCATCTAAGTGAATACAATTTGAGAATAATTTTCCAACATGTGGACTATATGGCCATAAATGGGATTGACATGGTTCTCTTTGGAGAATCAGAGGCCTATAAAGCATGTCGTCTTTTAAACGATAGAGGCCGCCAAGTAGTATAGGGGTTATCTCGCATATCTCCGGTGGAGCGTACGGGTTACATATAAGGAGAGTGCAAAGGAGCCCAAATGTCTTACTTGTTGTTCTTCCCATCCCATGCTCTAAGCATGCCACATCTATGACACGATAAAACCTCTAAATAACTGACAGGTCTACTAGCATACAAAGTTTCTATCAGCAGTCATCCCTAATGCACGGCTTATACATATAGGAGGCTAGACCTGTCACGCAGTTCGTGATCTATATGAGAGTCACAACTCGTGTAACAACTGGGTCACAGCCAATAAAACATAGAATGCCTCATAATAATGGGGTAGTCTCATAAAGTAGGTCAAAAATCTACAGAAATGAACATATGGTACGACGACATCGTCGTTGCACCCAAGTTTCCTTGGACGCATAATTTATATAGCAATAATTGAACTAAATAAACAGAAATAAACATGCATGCATCATATGGAATGTAAATTCAGTTCAATGGCAAGGTATACTTGCCGAGCAAAAGTTCTGTATAGCACGTCCAAAACAGTGTTAAGTTCAAGTAGTGAGGTTTTGGGTTTTGGGATGTATTGCATGGATATATATAGAGAATAAGAGGCGGTGGGGAAACTTGGTGTTTAAGAAAACTAAAACTACGGTCGCTGCTGTTTCTTTCTTTTCATTGGTTATGGTTTCGGTTGAGGGGTATTTAGTAATAATAGTGTTTAAGGAGTGGTGAAATGAGAAGCTTACACGTGTGGGAAAGCAAAGCAAAGTAAAATTGAGTTTTTCTTCTGCTATTGATATTTTCTTCTCTCAATGGGTTGTGTTTTGGGTTTTACGCGCGGTGAAAGGAAGAATTTACGCGGGGTAAACTGCTGCTGCTGAGGAGTTTTACGCGAGAAGAAAATATAGGCGGTAGTTTTGTTACTGCTGCTGCTGCTGTTTACACGCGGTGAAATATACACGGGGTGATGAGCTGCTGCTGATTAACTCCTTACTTTACGCGGGAAGGGTGGTTAACGGTTTGCGGGTTTTGGGTTTGATCAAATAGGAAATTCTATTTTCTCTATTTAGCTCATAATTACTATAAATAATAATTACATAATTAATAATAATATAGGAATACGGTTTTCAGAATTAGGGTTCTTACACACCATCCTTGCATTTTACGCCAACCAGGCTATTTTCAACCATAGGAGCACGCCGTATGCTATCTCCTCGAAATACGCCAACCGGGCTATTTTCAACTATAGGAGCACGCTGTATGCTATCTCCTCGAAATACGCCAACTTCGGCTATATTTGCAAAGGTACGTGATAAGGCTATTTGGCCCAGAATACGCTCAAGACCTCAGTCAAGAAGGATAATTGGCTATTTTTATGCTGGTTATCTATTATTCATGCAGCATCAAGTTTTACGCGATATTTGACTTTTACGCCAACAAGACAGCTATTAGGCTTTTACGCCAATAAGACAGCTATTAGGCTTTTACGCCAATAAGACAGGTATTTAGCTTTTATGCCAACAAGACAGCTATTTGGCTTTTACGCCAACAAGACAGCTATTTGGCTTTTACGCCAACGAGACAGTTATTTGGCTTTTATGCTAACCATCTTTACGCGAGGGGCAGTTACCTACGTGGCTTGCATGCCGTGATCTTCGAGAAGCAGTTATACGCGTTACCTCATAATGGGACACGCGTTATACGCGGATTCAGGAATCATTCAAACGTGGGTAACAGTTATTATAACCGTCGCGTACAAGGTACAACTTTCTCTACAGTTGTGCTTCTACGCCAACTGGATAGTTATTGTGACTGATCTCTATAAATAGAGACCCCTAGTCACAGGGTAAAGGGATCAGATCAAAAGACGAGCAGAGAGCACAGACAGAGAGTGTCGATTGACAACTTCGACAATGAGAATTCAATCCCACTTGCAACCTTTGAAGCTTCTTCTTCTTCTAAAATACTTCTTCATCATCGTGTGGTCCAAGGGACAAAGTGATCGACCGCAGATCAGACTCCTATAGCAATTTTCCCCAGAATTATTTTTTTTATTGTACTTAACATCCTCGTATATGATTAATTGTACTCTTTTTTTCTTGTTTGTAAACAAAGAAAGGGTTTAGTATAAATCTAGTTTCATTTTTTTGTTTATCATCAAACACTGTCCATCATCCATAAATCATGGTAAATTATATAAGTACAGCTTTATACTTTAACTAACTAGGGTTATCACAATCGTAATTACTAATAATTATAATGTGATGCGATGCTAGAGTTCCTTCTGATCGCATGCCCCTGCAGTTTGTCCGGGGTATCCATACACACAAACCAGCACCGGATACTCCTCAAGATACTCCATAATATAAACTACTGGATACTCCTCAAGATAACTGTATGAATAACCGGGACTGCATGCAATCTAGGAAAATCTCTAGCCATGTACTAAGTGAATCTTTAGTTATTAACCCCTAGCAGTTTCTTGTATGAATTCGGGTGCGGCATTCCACAGAATCCATCCTAGACATGATGCAACAAAATAAGTTCTAATAGTAATATAAACAAGTTTAATATACATTACACAAATGGACTCATGTAAGTCACGACAAAAATCAAGCCACATAAAATTAAGTGAAGCCAGGTAAAGTCAAGTGAAGCCATGTCAATCCAGGTGAAGCCAGGTAAAGCCATGTGAAACCAGGTAAAGCCATGTACAACCATGTGAAGCCATGTCCAACCAGATGAAACCAAGTGAAACCAAGTCGAGCCATGTCCGATGAAGCCATGTAAAGTCATGCCAAGTCAAGTCCAGTCAATCATGTCACCACGTGTAGCCGGGTAAAGCCGGTAAAATCGAGTAAAGCCAAGTCAAGTCAAGTCATCTGAAGCCATGTAAGTTCATGTCCATATCTAGTCAAGTCATCGCGTGTCCAAGAAAATGCCAGAAGTATCAACATAAAATTACAAAAAACCAAGAATTCCTAAAGTAAGTACACGATCGGTATACCGTCGGTAGAGTCTAATATACCGTCAGTACACCGGTCCAGAGATAGAAAAAATACGACAAGTTTTGGATTCCAATAAATTGGTATATCGTTGGTATATTGTAGTATACCAACGGTATGCCGTTCTAAGTAGGCAAAAGTTACTGAAAAATAAATTTCTATAAATCGGTATACCGTCGGCACAACCCAGTATACCGTCGATATGCCGACGAAGACAAATATCTAACAATATTGGCAAGATCGGTATACCGTTGGTATACTATAGTACATTATCGGTATGACGATAGGGTTCACAATAAAATATCTAAAAATCAAGTACGTCAAAATTGGTATACCGTCGGTATACTGTAGTATACAGTCGGTATGCCGGTTTCCAAGAATAAACATGGTTAAGTCAAGTCTGATTTTTGGGACCCAAATCAAACCCCAAAAATTACCAGAACCAAGTTTATGAAGAAGTTAAGTCTAAGGTAAGTCTCATATCATAATATGGACTAAATCTCACGGTCACAACTCCGGTACAATTTTCGTTACTGAGTTACCAAAAAAGGACGGAATAAGATTCTTCTAGAAATTAAAACCGAGACGATCACTAGGCTAGAAATCACGAGATGAACAATAATAGTAATGCAAGTCTAAGCTAAAAAGCGATAACCAAAGCTCCAGGAAAGTAAAATGACATAAAGTAAAAGAAGTTTACGAAATCGGTAATGTGTACTTGCCTAACACGAGCTCCCAGCCTAAATCTTCTAGTCTACCACCACGAAGGGGTTCAGAAACCACACTGCAGGGCTCAAGACCACGCTTCCAAGCTTGAGAGAGAAATGAAGAAGAGAGGAGAGAGAAAGAGAAAGAAAAAATAAAATATCTCGAGTACTATTTATAGAGAAATATCTCGAAAATATCTCGAAAGTGAAACAAATATCCGTCGGACAGTATACCCTCGATATACTGTAGTATACCGTCGGTATACCGGTCAGGTAGTAAAGTTTCAATTTTGAGAATTTTTGAGCTTCCTCGAGATCCAATAAAATACAATAACTAGCACAAAAAAAGTATCCGCATAAAATACGAATACTGTTAGACGAGTCTCATATTGTGCTTTTCTATCTTCAGTGTGTAGACATAATTATGGATGTGAGATTAGAGTTTGAGATCTTACCTTGAATAAGCTAGTAACCATAGTTAAGATAAACCCTTGATTGATATACGTTAGCTAGGAATCCCAAAAAGGGATTGTAACTAGAACAATTATATTGGAATTACAATGCACGCAATAATTATAAAGTGGCAAGAATCATATGAGGAGTACTATGCTTAAGGAAAATAATTGAAGAAGGGCAAGGATGGAATCGTGAGGACATACTTTTGGATTTGGTGAAAGATAAAAAATTGAGGAGTATCATAAAGTAAATTGAGATGAGGATAACGATAATGATTATCTATGATTACGCAAAGAGGATTACGGAGAGGGCATGACGTAAGAAAGTTGTGTGAATATAAAATCAACCTTAAAGTTTGAGGCTCAAGAAAGAATAAGAGTGTTAGCTCGAGAAAGTAGATGATATAATTTCTATAAGGAATGATAGGAATTTTAAGAATGGTTATCTTATATAAGTTGTGATAATACAAGTGCTAGTATCGGAGATTATGTTGAGACTCGCAGTTATGATTATGATTATGTGGGAAGACTTTCAAAAATGAAACAAACAAACAAATAATATGAGATAATAAGAGAGATAAAATTTTGATATTTGAATTTCAGAATAAAAGGGAAGTGGAGTAACCTTAAGTAGATCGATAAATTGTATCTAGAGTGTGAGTTGTAATTTATGGATAATAAATATATTGGAAATAAAGTTACTTATAAACAGAAAAAGGCCAGGGGTTAAAGGCTATGCAGGAATTTCTAAGAATCATGGAGGGCTAGAGATATTGGTAGTTTATAATTCGAGTAGTTCAACAACATATTGTTGGAGCGACACTCAAAGAAACCATGTCACATGAGCGAGTAAATTTGT
Source organism: Iris macrosiphon (assembly GCA_036927795.1). NCBI lineage: Eukaryota > Viridiplantae > Streptophyta > Magnoliopsida > Asparagales > Iridaceae > Iris > Iris macrosiphon. The sequence goes on from JAYESA010000004.1 coordinate 157,328,828, forward strand.
TGGAGTTAAGGTAGAGAAATCACAAGGTGATATAAAGATAGATTCTGGTTTTGAGTTTTGTTAGTCGCATTTTTTTGAATCAAATATTATCTTAGAAAACCAGAATAGATAGACTATATACTATTATGAGTATGTGTGCAACTTCTTTAGTCTGTTTGATCACCTGAAATCCAAGATTGTTCCATGACCAAAAGTTATAATTCGCCATCAATAGTATCGTTATCTTTTCATATAGTGATTACTTGCCTCATTTTGCAATAGCAATCTCATAATTTTACAGCAACAAATCATTCAAATTATGCGATTGCCTAAAATCTTTGTTCATTTCCTAGTCGTGCTCAATTCCTATAAAACCAACTCCTTGCAAATGTCTATATCACCATGGGCTACCAATTTCCTTCTATTTAATTCTCTTGACCTAGTCATTATGACTTGATTCCCCATACACCTACATACTCGTGCCTTACGTTTGAATATAATCCCATGAAAATTCTTCTTGAGCTTATCATTATTCCCTTATCTTGGTCTGCAAATTCTTCTTTTCATAATTTCTTTGACCTTGTCATTTTGTCATCCATGTTATGGAATGGTCGTATCCCTCTATACCACCCCATCCTAGTTATATCAGACAAAGTCATTTTCTATTGTTTTGTTGAAGACACGACCTATATAGCATCAATATATGTTGAATTGATAATAATTTTCCTTATAGAGTTATTGACCAATGGCACTAGGGTAGTATCTCGATTTATTAAGGAGACATTGACTAAGTCCAGAAGTGCCTAATATTATTGTATTTATCTTGGAATTAGATATCTTCTAGAAATCTTATAAATAGAAACATGGATAGTATTTTCGTTGCCAACTTATTTTCTATATGTTATGTAGCGTCTGGAACTATGTGTACCCTTACTCCTAGATCGTTATGTTAAGCTAGATCCATTGGTAATAACGATCCCATCCTTTCAAGAACCCTGTACGGCTAGTTGTATTTGAATATCTTCCGAGACTGATTCTCTTATACTTTATATCATAGTTTAGTTTAATTTTGAGGACAAAATTTTTATAAGTTGGGTAGAATAAACCCTCCTCTTTAATTAATTACTTTATTATTATTATTATTTACTATTTGTTATATTTAATTATTTAGCATCGTTGCCTTTTTAATTATTGAATTTATTTTTCTGTTAAATACATAATTTTATTAACTATTTACATATACCAATTTACTTCATATTTATATATATTGGGTTAATATTTTTTTTGGGGTTTTAAAATTTTCTTATATATATATATATATATATATATATATATATATATATATATATATATATATATATATATATATATACCCCAGGCCCGTACCTCTCCCCAGAACCCCCTAAGCCGTGCAAACCCGACCCCATAGCTTCGGTTTGGATTTTTTCAAAAAATTGAATTTTAAACTCTTTCCTTAATCTATTTCAAATCATTTCCATCTACCCCTTCAAATCTTTAATTATATTGATATGCATTAATCATGGTTTATTATCCCCTTAAATTCATCTCTCCCTTAAACATTTAGAACCGATACTTATCCTTCAAAACCCTTCTCAAACTTTTTCAAGCCTAGACCCAGCACTGTCACGCCCCAGTCCTAAAATACTCGGGACCAGGTCACGTGTTAATGGCCAGCTAATACGTCTTCGAGGGATTATCCAATTTAATGGACCCAATAAAACGTACTACGCTGTCCTAAAATACTAACAAGTCTAATACTATCATACATCAGGTAAATGACTAATCTCATCCACAATATAAATAAGAGGTACTGGAATAAATACTGGAAAATAAGTGCAGAGTCTGAAATGTCATTGTACAATCCAGATATGTCTGGTAGGAACAAACCCACTACAAATGATGAAATACGAGTACAGAAACACAGAATAAAGAGTACGACTAGAGCATCGGCTACCTAAATAAGGAATGCCCCAGCCCTAGGCGGAAGGCCTACCAATGATCAAGGGAACTCTGATGGAAGCACATGTAGCTCCTCCTCGGATGTGAACCTCGTCTCCTGCCCGGGTCCGTACACGGTAGGATAGTAAGCCTCGTCCAAATCTGGAAAGGAATCAGGTCCTCAGAGGGACGTAACAAGATACAAAAATATATGCCATATATAATACTGAATAAAATAAAGGGTGTGCTAACCATCTAAGTGAATGCAATATGAGGACAACCTTGGTACGTATGGGTAGGTGTAGGCATAACGTCCATACTCCGAAGAGCGTAATATTTGTACATGTAACGTCCATCATTCTAAAGAATGAGGTATCTGCAAATATATACGTCAGTATTGCTCCGAAGAACGCGGTATCTGAATAAAGGAAGTCATTGGATCTGTGGCTCCTCTGGATACTACGGAGTCCAATGTGTGTATCACATAAGCCTACCAGTTATTCTCCCTATCCAATACGGATATACAAGTCGAATACATGACGTGCATACCACGTAACTACATGTCAAGTCTCATCTAACTAGATAACCCTAATTACGTACTAAACCGTGATGCATGTCACATGCACCGATAGCTAGTCGGGTACGCGGACCCGTATCCCAACATGAGTTTGTCATCGTGATGAGTGTACAAGTGTCAGGGTCTAGGAAGATATCAGAATATCCTCGCAATGGTAGGTGAGTCTGCTAGTGACTAAGTCAAGTACACTACTCATCGACGCATTCGTCGACTGCACCCGAGTCAATCTCGGACGCACACAGTTATATATATATATTGCAACAAGATATCATACAATAGTTTATAATTTAAATTAAATAGTAAATCAGGCAAGGTATACTTGCTTGGGTCCTCAAGCTGCGAGTGCCAATAACCTGCTACTGAAGTCTCTCCTGAAGTCTCGCCTGAACGATCATCAGTCACTATAATAGTATGCACAGGAAATACTACATTGCAATTACGAACTGACGCAGAGGTCACAACTGGTCATCTAGCTGGGTCGCGTGTGTACGTAGCTAAAACGTACATGTATCGTATCCTCGATTTTCGTGTACAGCAAGACAACGAATTTACAAGATACGCTATATAAAACTAATCCGTATAATACAGAAAATACCATGTCCTAGCTAACATGCTATAAAATACGTTACAAATTAAATGACGTATTATACTACATTAATAAAGCTAACATATTAGCATGTAAGAAACCAATGTCTAAACCTTGGTCAACACCGTGCTCCTTATTAAAATAGTAATAAATTATTATGAGGTAATTTATTAACATAAATATATATAATAAAATATTAATACTTAAACATAACACATACACTACACACCATTTTAGCCCACTACATAACACCAAAAATTAAATTTTAAACTCTTTCCTTAATCTATTTTAAATTATTTCCATCTATCCCTTCAAATCTTTAATCCTATTGATATGCATTAATCATGGTTTATTATCCCCTTAAATTCATCTCTCCCTTAAACATTTAGAACCGATACTTATCCTTCGAAACCCTTCTCAAACTTTTTCAAGCCCGGACCTAGCACCTTCACCCTCGTAGTCGATTCCCTTCCCCGACCGCCTGTATCGCCAGAAGCCACTGGAACTGCCTCTCACGGTCGATCGATCCTGACCCGCGGACTGCACAGCTGCAACTACGCGACCAAGTGCCCTACTTCGCGACGTGTTTTCTCTACCGTCCCTCCATTATTTTTCGATCCAACTCCTCTGGTACGTTCACAATATAACCATATTTAAACCCTTTCAATTAAATTATTTTTTACCATTTTAAAACATGTGAAAAATTAGTTCAAAGTCGACAAAAAAATATTTTTGAAACTGTGCAGATAATTGTCCAAACAACCATGTTTGAATTCCATTTTCTCCCAAAAAATGGATTATTTGAAAAATCTATTTGAACAAACTTTTAGACAACATATCCAAGATTATTTATCTTCAAATAGTTTCAATTAATTTGTTTTTAATCTCAAGTTAATTATGTTTGAAATTAGCAAAAAATTATGTTTTCAAAAACTTGGAAATCATCGATACGGGGTTCATCCCGCCAAACCGGACCTTCTCGTCACTTACTGTTTGTATTGAAAGGTGTAAAAAGTATATGAGGATGTGTGAGATTTGACAGAACTCGACTTGGTCGCGTGTGTGCGACAAAATCAATCAGTATCCGTAAAAAAAAACCGTATGAGCCTTTTTCAAAAATTTGTAATTACCTTGTGTGTGCAAGTTTGATTTTGCAACGAAAGTTGCGCCAACGTACTCGCAACATTACGTTGTTCCTGTGACCCAAATTTGGTTCGATTCTGAAAATGTCGATCCGAACGTCGTTTTGTGGGCCTCATGGTCTTACTCAACGGGCGTTTTTGTGAACGGTTCACCGAAATCTAATTCTGGATATTCCATTGAGTTCGTATCGTCGTTCTGGACTCATAAACACTAAGTTTGCTAAATTTAGAGAACTTTACTCTTGGCACATTTTTTGGTGCAAAGCGAGTCATATGTGGATCCCGTTTTGACCCAAAATTATCTTTTTTTTCTCTGTCCAAAATAGAGTTATGGGTAGTCAATTTTGACTATTTTACTCATTCTGGAAACGTTGGTGATGTTATTTTCAGCATCAGGAGGTGTTTATTTATATCATATTTTCCCAGAGTTATTGACTTGTAGAGTTCGCTACCTAGACTTCACCATACCACCTTTCATGATACATGCAAGTATATCTTACCTTGTTTTATTGTTCATATATTTCTGCTCTGAATATAATATAGTTGTACGCATCTGAGAATATCTCGAGTGTAGTCGACGATGGCGTCGATATTTGGTCTTGTGTATTGACCTAGTTTCTAGTGGACGTTCATAAAGTTATAGAGTTATCATTATATCTCCCAAGGCCTTGACACATATCATTTTATGTCACAAAGTGAGTTCATGTTATGGAACGGGCTTACGCACTCGATTAGCTACCAATGCGAGGAGCACGTGTGACTGTATAATATGTAATGGGTTTATTTCTGGTTTATTTTGTGACTTGCATTATGGTTTCGTGATGTCCACGTCGTATTCACGACTTGTACATTGGTATTGGACGGGAAAGACAATTTGTAATCGTTTGGGACAGACATTTGACTACTATAGTCTTCGGAGGAGACTACGGGGTTATAAGCCTCAGAGTTATCCGGTTATGGGCATTATAGTTATCCGGTTATGGGCATCATAGTTACCTGGTTATGGGCATATATGTTAGTCGATATATCAGGCGATGGTCACTAGCTATACGCTATGTCGGTTGATGATATATGGTTGCATATATATTTTTGGCATCTAATTTGCAGCTAATGCCAGACACTTACCTTTACCTAACATACGCACCAAGGTTGTCTTCAAAGTGCATTCACTTAGTTGGTTAGTTCACCCTATATTTATTCAGTATTTATATTATGGCATGTACTTTTTGTATCTTGTTACGTCCCTCTGAGGACCTGGTTCCCTGCCAGAGTTCAGATTATAGTGTTATAGAGTTTTTCTGGAGCTGCTGATGAATATCATCGCGGTATATAGGTATTACTACTAGAAAAAGTGGGATTAGCGACGTTTTTTAGCGACGTCAAATGAAACATCGCTAATAAAATATAAATTAGCGACTCCATGTAAAACCGTCGCTAGACATCGCTAAATGGCGACATTTAGCGACGTTTAGCGACTTTTATTTAGATTTTAAACGATTAGTCGCTATAAGTTCAATTAAGGTCGCAAAAAATCGCTAATATGTCTAATTTAGCAACGTATTTAGCGTCGTTAATATTAAAAATATTTCGTAACATGTTTAGCGACGTCTAAGACGTCTTAGACGTCGCTAAAATTTATTTTAGCGACGTTTTTATTTGACTTCGCTAAACGTCGCTAAAATTTGGTTAATTAGGGCTCAGTTTTGTTTTCCCCCAGCGGTCGAATTTTTTACAATATTTGAAACCCTCTCTCTCTCTCTCTCTCCCCGGTGATTTCCCCCACCCCCCCTCTCCGGCGACCGGCGTCTCCACAGCGGCTACTCCGGCATCCCCCTCATCCTCCTTGAGCTCTAAATAAACCCTCTTTCTCTCTCTCTCTCTCTCTCTCTCATACATGTGACACTGACACAATGCACACTTGACAGACACTGACACTGATGTCACGCCCCGATCTCCCGCAGGGAATCGGCCGTTCCCGCTTGGCGGGAATCACCCTCGCCAGCGCTCCCGTGGAACGATCGCTTGATCCATCCGGGCGTGATGCCGCACGAGCGTGATCCACGCCCGTGTAAGGCCATGGTTCATTGGCTGGAGGCAAGAGTTCTAAGCCACAGAGTCGCACAGATTGTCCGAGTGCAGCGGAGTCATAAACGCATAGCGATTTGATAACAGGTTCACTGAGTCGACAAATGTAGCGGAAGCATTGAAACACAAGTTGAAGTAAAGCAAGCTCTTTTATTGATATGAACAAGTGTTACAGGCGGCGTATAGCCGAGATTACAAGTCGCTCAAGCCTCTCTCTCTGAAACAGTAAAAGCGTGCCAAGTGGCTACAAGTTTGGAATTATTATACAAGCGATGATCAGGTGAGTTCGGGCTATGTTCGCAACATTATGTCTTCTATATGTGCTTCTGTTCTGGATGCACCGTTGCTTTGGAGTGTTGTCCACGCCTTAACACGCATGTTGGAGGCATCCGCACCGAACGAGGTTCTCCCGCACCCTGCATACAAACTGGTGGATTATCAGTACATTGAATGCACTGGTGGGGAAGCTACTCGCCCGCTCGACAAATCCAAACACATAATACAAGTTCCGTACACCAAATATTAAGTTGTCTTTCTAGTTGCCTTAGGATCAGTTTCATGCAAATATTGAATAGCCTAACGTGTCGTGCAGTGCGCCGTGCGATGTTTGAGGAAACACGGTGAGACTTACCAACTTACCATTTTACCATTTTACCTTCCCTGTCTAAGGCAAACATTGTTAATTCTAGCAGGAGCATGTATAAGCATTCAGGAGGCATAGCATATGCAAACACGAGTACTTATTCCAAGATCGTTCAGGTGTTCAGTTAATTGTTTCATGCGATACAATATCTCACACGCGGATAGCCGCTAAGCGAGGATGACTTGTTATCCTTTGTTTATTTTTACCAGCAAGCATGCAACAAGTTAAGTACAAGGCGATCACTGGCGTATGCCATATTGGACGGTATAGTCTTGACGAGAATGGTATGCAACGAAGTACAAGAGGCGCTGCAAACCACTCCGCCGAACAAGAGACTATATAGTCTTTGACGAGAATGGTGTGCAACGAAAGTACAAGAGGCGCTGCAAGCCATTCTGCCGAACAAGAGACTAAAAAAATTAGTCTCGCCCGGACTGGGACGATGCCAGTGCCCCAGCATCGCCCGCTAGACCATCCCTGTGCACAAGTTGTCTGTGATCGAACGGCGTCTCGGGTAAGTTATCTATTTACATGGTTGGGGCAACAAGCGTACAAGACACGAGTACAAGATAAGAGTATAAGACAAGAGGCAAGCTGTTGAGGCAACAATAGTACAAGACAAGATGCATTGCCTGTTTCGTTGTTCAGTGAATGACTTTTGCCTTGATGCAATTCTCCTGGGGCGGAGATTGCCTTGATAACCTAGCGGTCCCGAATACTTGCAGGTTTATTCAGGCACGGAACGACTACGTAGTAGTCTCCCGGGGTTTCGATAAAAACATGGCATCATTACAAGCAGACAAGCATGCATTTCTAAGGGACGTAAGCAGCACGTTGGCTCGGGCCTGAAGGTAAGCCGAGAGATGAAACTGTTAGGGACTTAGCATGCGAGGGTCTGAATATAAGCAGTATTTCAATTTCTATGTTCTAGCAAGCAATACAAGTTAGGATTATTCCCTTAGCTAGGTGCGTTGGATTTATTAGCATGCAGGGGGTGATTCACCTAGCGACTAGCATGAATATTCCAGATTTTATGTGTGCTGGCTAAGCAAAGACAAGTTCACCGTAGCCACCCACCTTAGCGATGATTCGCTTCGGTAGAGCGATACGCCGAGCGAGCCTCTGAAAGCCGAAGTTGATTTCCTGTAGGGACAAGTCTGGATATCCTTTGCTTCTCGTTTGAGGCAAAGTGGGTCGGGACAGCTGCACTTTTGCCGATTAAGCCGGCAATCCGCTTGAGCGGAACGGGGTGTTACATCCTACCCAACTCAGAAAAAGTCTCGTCCTCAAGACTTACTGAGGACAATCAGTAATCTAGGGTTGAGGCAATCCTAGACAAGTCATTGTACTTGTTCATTTGGATATTTACTTGCACAAGCGTCAAAATTAGCATATCGCTTAGACTGGATCGTGCGGACTTTCGAAGGGCCCCTCTAGCGTGAACACGTCAACCAGCTTAGTGATAGCGAAGTCTCAGCACTCGAGTTTCACCTTTTCTTAAGTCTTGGATGGTGCATTAGTTCAAGGCGTCCCTCGAATAGATGCATTCAACCAAACTTAGAGTTAGTAAAAATCGGACAAGCTACTAGCGATACTCTCAAGGGTTCGCACAGGTTGGCACAAAGGCCACTCGCAGCATACAACCAGACAAGCAATCAATCATTTAAAACGTATTTTGAAAGTATTTAGACTTATTGTTGGAACATCCCATCGAGGCATTGAGAGAGAGCGTGCACATAACCCATGAACGAGCTTTCAAAACAGAGATATCGAATCGAAGTCCAAAGGCGTAGAAGCCAGGCTCTGATACCAACATGTCACGCCCCGATCTCCCGCAGGCAATCGGCCGTTCCCGCTAGGCAGGAATCACCCTCGCCAGCGCTCCCACGGAATGATCGCTTGACCCATCCGGGCGTGATGCCGCACGAGCGTGATCCATGCCCGTGCAAGGCCATGGTTCATTGGCTGGCGGCAAGAGTTCTAAGCCACAGAGTCGCAGAGATTGTCCGAGTGCAGCGGAGTCATAAACGTATATCGATTTGATAACAGGTTCACTGAGTCGACAAATGTAGCGGAAGCATTGAAACACAAGTTGAAGTAAAGCAAGCTCTTTTATTGATATGAACAAGTGTTACAGGCGGCGTATAGCCGAGATTATAAGTCGCTCAAGCCTCTCTCTCTGAAACAGTAAAAGCGTGCCAAGTGGCTACAAGTTTGGAATGATTGTACAGGCGATGATCAGGCGAGTTCGGGCTATGTTCACAACATTATGTCTTCTATATATGCTTCTGTTCCGGACGCACCGTTGCTTCGGAGTGTTGTCCACGCCTTAGCACGCACGTTGGAGGCATCCACACCGAACGAGGTTCTCCCGCACCCTGCATACAAACTGGTGGATTATCAGTACATTGAATGCACTGGTGGGGAAGCTACTCGCCCGCTCGACAAATCCAAACACGTAATACAAGTTCCGTGCACCAACTATTAAGTTGTCTTTTTAGTTGCCTTAGGATCAGTTTCATGCAAATATTGAATAGCCTAACGTGTCGGGCAGTGCGCCGTGCGATGTTTGAGGAAACACGGTGAGACTTACCAACTTACCATTTTATCTTCCCTGTCCAAGGCAAACATTGTTAATTCTAGCAGGAGCATGTATAAGCATTCAGGAGGCATAGCATATGCAAACACGAGTACTTATTCCAAGATCGTTCAGGTGTTCAGTTAATTGTTTCATGCGATACAATATCTCACACGCGGATAGCCGCTAAGCGAGGATGACTTGTTATCCTTTGTTTGTTTTTACCAACAAGCATGCAACAAGTTAAGTACAAGGCGATCACTGGCGTATGCCATATTGGACGGTATAGTCTTGACGAGAATGGTATGCAACGAAGTACAAGAGGCGCTGCAAACCACTCCGCCGAACAAGAGACTATATAGTCTTTGACGAGAATGGTGTGCAACGAAAGTACAAGAGGCGCTGCAAGCCATTCCGCCGAACAAGAGACTAAAACAATTGGTCTCGCCCGGACCGGGACGATGCCAGTGCCCCATCATCGCCCGCTAGACCATCCCTGTGCACAAGTTGTCCGTGATCGAACGACATCTCGGGTAAGTTATCCATTTACATGGTTGGAACAACAAGCGTACAAGACAAGAGTACAAGACAAGAGTACAAGACAAGAGGCAAGCTGTTGAGGCAACAATAGTACAAGACAAGATGCATTGCCTGTTTCGTTGTTCAGTGAATGACTTTTGCCTTGATGCAATTCTCCTGGGGCAGAGATTGCCTTGGTGACCTAGCGGTCCCGAATACTTGCAGGTTTATTCAGGCACGGAACGACTACGTAGTAGTCTTCCGGGGTTTGGATGAAAACATGTCATCATTACAAGCAGACAAGCATGCATTTCTAAGGGACGTAAGCAGCACGTTGGCTCGGGCCCGAAGGTAAGCTGAGAGATGAAACCGTTAGGGACTTAGCATGCGAGGGTCTGAATATAAGCAGTATTTCAATTTCCATGTTCTAGAAAGCAATACAAGTTGGGATTATTCCCTTAGCTAGGTGCGTTGGATTTATTAGCATGCAGGGGGTGATTCACCTAGCGACTAGCATGAACATTCCAGATTTTATGTGTGCTGGCTAAGCAAAGACAAGTTCACCGTAGCCACCCATCTTAGCGATGATTCGCTTCGGTAGAGCGATACGCCGAGCGAGCCTCTGAAAGCCAAAGTTGATTTCCTGTAGGGACAAGTCTGGATATCCTTTACTTCTCGTTTGAGGCAAAGCGGGTCGGGACAGCTGCACTTTTGCCGATTGAGCCGGCAGTCCGCTTGAGCGGAACGGGGTGTTACAACTGACACGACACACACACACACACACACACACACACACACGTGATACCAACCCTAACCCAAAACTAACACGACCTGGGATCAGGACCTAGGGTTAGGTTTTTTGACCTGGGGTTAGGGTTAGGGTTAAGGTTTTTGATCAGGATTAATTCCTATACGTCTATCTTATTTAAGACTACCTTAATCCTAGAATACACTGTCTACTGCTCTGCTCTGCCTAAATACATATACTTTCTGCTTACATGTAATTAATTATTGATGTTCACTAAGTTTATGTTTGTAATTTTTTTTATTCTCGTGTTAATGGCTCGGGTGAGTTTATATATAGTAGTACTTACTAGTTAGGACCCATGAAAGGGAATTTATGGGTTATTTGCAAATTTGCTGGAAGAAATAAGTTTTCTACCTTGACCTTCATTCTTCACTTCTCAATATATGTTTAGGTAAAATTATGCGTACTCCTTTGAAAATATCAAAACTCTATCTAACTTTAGATGGGTTAGAAAATGAAGAATTTGCATATGAGATTGATGTCAGCTTGGTAACCGGTCAATACCCGACCCTTCTCTTATTGGAGAAGCTTGGATAATCGTGATATAGATTTGGCAACCTCTTGTTATGGTCTGGTCATTTATGCATGTTTTAGCTCTTTACCGTCGAATATTAAACGATCAACTGTTGGGAACACCTATTACAGGTCCAATTTCTTAGAAGCATATGAACACTAATCTTAATAATCTTTTGTTGCTTCAGTATAGTAAGTTTCTACAGTAGCAACCATAGATTGAAGTTATTTTGTATGTCTCATCACAAGTCTTCTATTGCGCCTAGTTGGTAGCATGAGTGAGATGCTGATTAGACAAAATTATATTCCATGAATCTTGACATGTCTAATAGTTTGACATGGTTGATGCTCTTCCTTATAGAAGACATCATAAAAGTATCTTGTTATTACAATTTAGTGTGTCTGACATAAGGTTTCTAATCCGGCAGTTCTTAATCTAAGAAGATACTTCAATGACTTAAAGTTTACATTGTGCTACTATAGTCCAGTGAATATATTCACTCTGAGGAAAGAAAGCAGAAACTTGAATCACATCAAAAAGTGCTGCTTATCAAATTTGTTTTTACTTAAAAATTTATTACCTTTTTTAATTTAATCCTACCATCTTATAATAAGCTTTAATAATCCCAAACTAAGCCTAACAAAAAAGAAACCACGAGTAATAATGTAGAAGATGTAGAATTATTCGAAGAGGAAGACGAAAACGAAGACGAAGTAGATGAAAGTGAAGACGAGGAGGAGGAAGAGGGAGAGGAGGACGAGGAAGGCGAACAAGATGAATTTTCTGAAGATGATTGACAATAAAATATTTTGCCTGTAGAATGTAACTATATTTTGACTGTAGAATGTACTATTTTAACGAATATATGTATTATATTTTGACTGTAGAATGCTTTGAGATATGCATCACATTTTGACTGTAGAATGTACTATATATTTGTGTTTTTCTATATTCATCATATGTTGTTATCAGGTATGACAGGATGACGCGGAGGATTCGGCAGGTCCCGAGGTAGACAGAGTGCTCCTCCGGTACTGCCTACTGTTGGTTCCGGATCATCGTCGCCCAGTACTCCAGTATATCGATCACTCACATCTTCGACTGTTGGGACGAGTAGTTCCAAGCGTGATAATACTCCCTCATCCAGCGTTCCTCCTGCTGACGGAACCATGGAGACAGATGAGCATGTTGAGAAGGTCGTGCCCACGTTGTCCCAGCATCAGCAAGATCCTCCATGCGCACCTCCGGAGGAGACGAGGACAGAGATTTGGGCCAACGGTACAGAGTAAGTCAATTAGATGGTTTAGCATCATATATATTATGTATTTCTTTATTCATCGTATATTGACTTCTTCGATCAAAATAATTATCTCTGTATAGATATCATCCATCGTCGGTTCAGAGACGCCTGGGCCAATTTCATAGAACAACTACGGCGGCCCTTGGATCAACTACTCTGAAGCTCCGGAGGAGAGAAAGGCATTCTGGTTTGTGCACTTCCAGATAAAAGTATATTAAATAAATCCTCTAATTTATGCATATTATATAACTTATCCTTGATGCTCACTTAACTAATTATTTATTATAGCAAACGTATTTCTATCCTCCGCACTAAGCCGAGTTGATCGAGCGGCTCTTTCCTACCGCTGCCGCCAAGCTTATCCGAGATGCTCTGGATGACCAGAAGGCTCATGATCGTGCTGGAAAACCGGTCCAAGGTTGGATCACGCCTGAGTAGTGGACTACGATGAGGGCTAGATTCGACGATCCGAGCTACAAGGAAAGGTCTGAGAAGGCCAAGGCGGCTAGGCAGAATGCTGCCATGTGGTGTGGTGGCTCGATTCCGATGACGGAATATTTCCGTCGTTTGGTATATTTTTTCTTTTAAAATATATTATTTTAATGTAAGTACCATAAAATGGTAGTAGGAAAAAATGTTTAAGTTTAGTACTAAATAATATATTTTTAACAGGTACATAGGGGTGAGGATGCAAACATGGTGACCGTCTTCTTGGTCGCCCATCACAAGGACGAAAATCTTATTGATGAGAGGGCCTCGCAGACCTATGTAAATATTACTTTACTTTGTGTTAATTTTAATATAACTTAGGCAATTATCGAGTTTCCAAACCTTTTTAGGCCGGGTATCTTAGGCTGCATGAGCGGGCGACTGCTAGTGCACCTACACCTGGAGAGGCTAGTACTTCCTCGCAGCCCGCTCCAGCTCCGTCGGAGGACGACCTGTGGGTGACCGCAGCTGGTGGTCTCTAGAGGGGTACGTACTACAGTACGGTATCCTATGGCGCCCTGGTTGCGACGCAGTCATCTAGGGCCTCCCCGACAACTGCGTATTCCACACAGCCCTCGCAGTCGTCGGCCAGAGTCCAGGAGGCCGTTGACTGTCAGATTGCGTCTCTCCGTGACTAGTTGCTGCGAAGGATGGAGGAGCAGCCCCGGTCCCAGCCGCAGGCGAACGATCCGACGCTCATCGCACGATTCGATATCTCGACCGCAGCATCACGGAGCTCCAGGATTTGACAAATGATCTTAGAGCCTCGACAGACCGCAACATCACGGAGCTGCAGGCATCACAGCTATCCATGGGCGAGAGGCTGACAATGATGCAGGATTCAATGGTTCATACCAGTACGAGGCTGTTATCTACCATGGATTCTTACAACCAGCGACTTACAGACTTGGAGCGGATACGGCCTCCTGGTGCGCCTACATCGACACAGACTCCACCGACGTCACTGCCTTCTCCATCGACATTGGTGTCGATTCCACGAGAGAAGTATGAGCTGTTCTTATCCTTCATGCGCGCCGGTGGTCAGCCTCCTGCAGATCTGCAGTAGTATAGCTAGTTGCTGTATTTTTGTATTTTTTGTATTATTTAGGATGTGATTGTATGGATATATATTTGTCGTATTCTTTACGATGATATTTGCTGGATGCTTTCTTTTCTTTAAATTTTATTATATTATTCATATTAAATATGTTATTTTACCGGTGTTGAGTGTTCAACCCAAGGGGGTTGACAAACCCAGAAATTCAACGGAGGGTTGTTCCGGGTCTATTTGTACATATTGTGATTTAATAAACTGTAGGAATAATAGTTTGAAAATAATTCAGTATTCATTTTTTATTTTTTTTTAAAATTAGCGACGTTTTTAGCTACATTTAGCGACGTTTAGCGACGTTTGTATACGTCGCTAAATACACGTCGCTAATGACGTCGCTAAAAACGTCGTTGTACGTCGCTAATTAGCTGACATTGCAGTATTGCCTGGTCATTAAAGACGTCATTGTAACATCGCTATATAAGTCGCTAAATAGAGACGTTTACCGACGTTTGACAACGTCGCTAATTAGTGACGCTTCGTCGCTAAACGTCGCTAATGACGTCGCTAAAAATGTCGTTATACGTCGCTAATTAGCTGACATGACAGTATTCCAGGTCATTAAAGACGTCACTGTAACATTGCTATATAAGTCGCTAATTAGCGACGTTTACCGATGTTTAACAACGTCGCTAATTAGTGACGCTTCGTCGCTATACGTCGCTAATTTAGCGATCCATTTAAGTCGCTAAAAAACGTCGCCATAGCGACGTTTAGCGACGTTTTTCCTTTCAGCGACGTGCTGGATTCCGACTTCTGTGAAACGTCGCTAAATGTGATTAGCAACATTTTTTTGTCATTTAGCGACATTTTTTTACGTCGCTAATTTGACTTTTTTTGGTAGTGTATTGAGAGTTAGTAGGTGTATAATATCTTCTGTAGTTACATAATCTTATTTCTTATTTATCTGTTGTTATAGCCTAGTATTTATATGCTCTTATTTTCTTTCGAGTCTATTCGAGTATATATACTAGTGGCTTGCAGACCATAACACATGTTGCTCATTCTTAAATTTTGTATCGTTGTGGATTGAGACATAATTGTATTTATTGAATTATCTAGTTAGTAATCCTCACATAACAGCTTATACGTATTTGAGTTGAACTGGATTCCACTTGATACATAGCTGGCATGGTTAAGTATTCTTAGTCTTACGTATTTTAGGACTGGGGCGTGACATCCACTCCATATTCTTAAGGCTCCAACGTTCAAAATTTTGAACGTTAAGGGGACCAAACTTTTTTCGAACTCAATTTCAGAAAATCCTATAAATAGAGAAGAGTTTCTCCATTTATATTCACTCATTCACCATAACACATGTTGTTCATTCTTATATTTTGTATCATTGTGGATTGAGACATAATTGTATTTATTGAATTATCTAGTTAGTAATCCTCACATAACAGCTTATATGTATTTGAGTTGGACTGGAGTACACTTGATACGTAGCTGGCATAGTTACGTATTCCTAGTCTTACGTATTTTAGGACTGGGGCGTGACATCCACTCCATATTCTTAAGGCTCCAAAGTTCAAAATTTGAACGTTAAGGGGACCGAACTTTTTTTGAACTCGATTTCAGAAAACCCTATAAATAGAGAAGAGTTTCTCCATTTCTATTCACTCATTTACCTTCAATCTTCTTATCTTCTTTTGAGTAGTAGCCTGAGCTTTAACCTTCTCCACTTTTATGACAACTCCCTATTCTTCTAAGTACTAGTGCGATTCGATTAAAAGTTCGAGTTTGAGTTGTAAAAGCTTGGTTCAAGAAGTTACTTCAACCCCTCTCGTGAAGTCTTCGTGCTCTTTAGATCAAAGCACGTGTTTGTAAGTCTTCAGATCAAAACTTGTGTTGTACGCTATTTCATAAATAGTGGATTAACACCGAGCAAGAGTACTCGGGCATGGACTAGTCCTCCACGAGAAAAACCAGGATAAAATCCTCGGTGTCAGCCTATTGTGATTTCTTACTCAGCATTTCTTTCATATACTTGTTATATTCTGTTATCTGCTTATATTACTCAGTAATCCGTGATCTACATAATTTTTAGTTGGTAATTATTGACACCAACTCTATTCATCCCCCCCTCTAGAGTTGCCTTCAAAGTTTGTGTGCAAATTTTTTTCTACAGTTCTACTCCATGCCATTCACAAAAAAGGATGTCCTAATATTTCCTATTTTGTATTTGTAGGTTCAGAATGAGCAATTGAGCAGTAGAGAGTAGCAAAATGAAGCTTTAATACAACTGGTATATCATAATATATTTAGGTCCACAAAAGTGAGAAGAACCAAGAAGTCTGCAGTCTCTAAATGAGTTTACTCATTCCTCAGATGTCTTCTTTGTGTCTTCTTATTGTGACCTTGCACATGTTGCAGCAACCTCAAGATCAGCACATACTCTTCTACATTTTCCTCTAGAATGTATATACCTTATAAAAGTAAACACAAAAATTTACTTTGAGGTATACTTGCCTAGAAGGTATAACATAAAATATAGAAATCAATAAATTAAATTAAAGACAAAATAAATAATAAATAATGGCAATGTATATTTGCCTAGAAGCTGAGTGAAGATTAGACGACGATTCAGATATAAACTCGTCAAGAAAGCAATGGCATGAAAAATAGAATATTTATAGACTTCTTCGGATGCTGAAATAAACATAATCAACGTACATAGAATGAATGAGAAACTCAAAATGATTACACATAAGTCCAATTTGGATACGGAACAAAAATTTATAATATTTACATATATTTTGTCGTTTCAGAGGATCCAATATGGTTGGATTTCTCCACAAGTCGTATTAGCTAACCATGTCACGTGTCGACTCTACGTATTTTAGGATTAGGACGTAACAATTTGTTTCATGTGAAAGAATATATCTTATTTTTTAGTATATTAAACAATATTTCTAATAGCTTGTATACAGTGCGACAAACATTTCCATTAGAAGGAAATTACTTAGACAATCTAAGCCTATAAACTTATAGTTTTTGGATTAAGATATTACATATATTGAACATATAGAAGCATGGTGGACGGAGGACGACACAAAACTTGATTGAAAAGGAATGCCCAAAACTAAATTCAGAGTAAGAATGACTCGAGCAAAACAAGAGTTTAGGACTTGGAAAGAAAGAAACTTATTTTGGAGGTGCAGGAAATCGAACCCCGTGCCTCTCGCATGCGAAGCGAGCGCTCTACCATATGAGCTACACCCCCTTAATTGATTATAAATTTACTAAAATCTTATTTAAAGAAAGTAGTTATAAATTGATGATAAATTACTTAACACACTGATGACTTTTATTTCTAATTTTTATTTAACTCTTAACCTTCGACTTCTTTGTATTCAGTAGCAAATTTGTAGTTGTAAAAAATGTAACTCACAAGTTGTCTCATTTCCATCTATTAATCTTGTATAGTTTTAAATTTGACAACTTGACGAACTTGAGTTATAGATAAATTTAGGCATAAATTGACTTGTTTATGAGCTTTGTCCAAACAAAAGTAAAGCTTATTAAATTTAAAATAAAATTGAAAGTGCTTATATGAACCTCAAATTAAATAGAAATTATTTTTTAATACAAATATATTTTTATATAAATATATCAACAAACTGAAACGGCTCGTGAGTCGAATACCAAACTAGTTTATTATGTTTGATACGATGATTATCATTCGTTACTAGTACTAGAGTTGAATGGCTTCCCCAAGCTTTAAGACGATATTCGAGCTGCTCTTTTAAATTTGACAACTTCATGAACTTGAGTCAGAGATAAATTTAGAGATAAATTTAGGCATAAATTGACTTGTTTATGAGCTTTGTCCAAACAAAAGTATAGCTCATTAAATTTAAAATAAAATTGAAAAGTGCTTTTATGAACTTCAAAATAAATAGAAAATATTTTTTAATGCAATTTTTTTATATAAATATATCAACATAAATTAAACTGGCTCGTGAGCCAAATACTAAACTTGTTTTCTTTGATACAATGATTGAGTATCTTTTACTTCAAAATGGTCGGAGGTAGCCAACTTCTAGCTATATTTTAGACGATGACAGAGGTAGTGAATCCTTTGAGTCTAATATATAATAATTTTTCAATGATGACTAATTATGTGACTACTTTGAGCCTAATTATTTTCTTTATGAATTTCGTGGTTTCCTTGAGATTTTTTCTAAGTTTTTTGAGAAGGAAATATGACTTCCTGTGAGTTTTTGTTGATGCTTCATCCATGACATGATACTATGATACTTTATATAGTAAACTATATTTTGGTGGTTGGTACCTAAAAATATTTTTGTTGATATTTTTTTCCTTTTTAGATAGTTGTTTTAATAATACTTTAATAATTTGTCCTACTAGTTTCCTACTTTATGGATATGATACCTTTGTGATACAATTCTCTTGATTGAAATATGATACTATGTTCTCATCTAATTTATCCTACTAATTTTCTACCTTATGGATATGCTATTTTTGGGACACAGCAAAAATAAATTCAAAAAAAAAATCAAAGAACACCTCAAAAAAAATTCATAATCGCAAAGACAAAAATTTAGATGGTTCGACCAAGATGTCTACATCCACAGACGAGGGTGATTTAGTTCAACTATGAAGAAGAATAAATGAATTACAATTTCTCTCTCAACATTTCTTTTCTTGATCTCAAGAACTCTCTACCACAAAAATAAAGAAGAAGAAAAACTCTCTGAAACTCTTGTGTTGAACTTATTCAATAACTTTTACTCTCTTGTATTGAACTTATTCAACAACTTTTATTGAGCACAATTGAGATGTCTAAAAAAAATTTTAGGTCCCTTTATATAAATGTCATATGTCGTTATATAGAAATACAATCTTATGTAGGATTGCCATATATAAAATTCTATATATGGAAATCCAATCTTATGTAGGATTGCCATATATAAAATCCAATCATATATATGCTCCAAGTCAAAAATTATCATGGGCTTATTTTTGTCTGACATTTTCCTTAATAACTTCACATCGACAAGGTTTTGCCATAAAATCGAGCCGACACACTTCTCCATCGCACAGCTTCTCCAAATCAGCCACTCGCCAATCCCGCCCCGAAGGTCTCTCAAGCAATAAGAAGGACTTGGAGTAAGTCCAAGCAATGTTGGAACTTAGCTCCATGAACAACCTTGGTCAACATATCAGCGGAGTTTTTAGGAACCCTAGAGGAGAGGTGAATAGGATCAAGCTAATAAATCAAGCACAAATGATTAATAATAGACAATTTAAAAATTAAGTGTGCAAGAAGTAAAGCAATAAGAATACCGACACCCGATGCATCCTGGTATCCTCCTAGAGGCACTCCAGTCCCGAAAACTCTTGTTCGGCTTGAATCAATATTGTCAAAATAGTTATACCACGAGCTTTGATGTGAAGGCTCGTTGACTTCTTACACTATAGCTTTGATCCGAAGGCTCTCTAACTTTACACAAGTTTTGATATGAAGGCTTGTGCACTTCAACCTTTTACAAGATGGTTTTGATCTTCTTACAATAAATATAAAGCTCTAACTTTTATAACTCAGGAACACTCTAACACAATTTGTGGATAGGCAAATAAAAGCTTTTGGTGGAGTGTTTGTGGATGGCCTTTGGTAGATCAAAAATTTAGGCTTAAAGGGATTAACCTTGAAAGAAGGGGTTCAAGGATTTATATAGGCCAACACAAAGAAAGAACAAAATTGTAACTTTCAACCCACGAACGGTATACCACCGATATACTACAGTATACCGTAGGTATACCAGTCTACAGTAACAACGGCTATAAAAAGAACCGTTGGGATCATTTAATACACATGAATTCGACCGTTGAATTACCAACTGTGATGAACCGGTATACCGTCGGTATAGACCAGTATACCATCGGTATGCCGGTCCAAACGTCAGAGAGAAACATTTATATAAAATCTGTATACTGCTGATATACTATAGTATACCGCTGGTATACTACGGTATACCGTCGGTATACTACTATATACCGCCGGTATGTCAATTTTTGGCTGAAAATAATCCTGGGTTATTTTTTACCCTAGATTTTGATTTTGTCATCCATTTCTTATGTTTACAATTATTCCTAAGACTCATTACAGACTCTACACAAACTATAGCAGATGTAGGCTTCTTTAGAGTCTGAAAATGATGATGGCATAGCTTGGCTTCTTTCCTTAATAGATGATAATTTTTTTCCTTGACGACAGTTGTCCTGAGATACCCAGATTGTGAAATCTGAATACCTCCAGGTGCGTGGCTCCGAAGATGTCATAGGCGGTTCAGAAAAATCTTCTGGGATGACGTCGTCTTTGGCTCATCATGATTTTTGTATTGCATATGTCCATATTTGATCTTGCTTTATTTCTTTTCTGCAAATACATGTTACACGAACAAATTAATATACATGTAGCAAATATTATACAATAAATACACATTTGGACTATGTTAAGTTTAAGTACTAATAATGTAGTGATAGCTTGAGTATTAGTGATGTCATAATGTTAAATTTAATCGATTAACCATATTCAAAAATATATTTAGATCATTGGGCTAACAATCTCTCCTTTTTTTATCATGACAACTTGGTTAAATTTAAGATGGCTTTAATAGAAGCTCATCTCACTAATATGTAAAACAATAAGCATATATCACTAAAGATGGAAGAAGAGTATAATTGCTATAGTGATTTCATGATTGGTTAGTAATATTTTAATGCTAAACTTAATCGATTTAACTATAGTCAAAAATATGATACAATCATTGGGTTAGCAATCTTCCCCTTTTTTATTTTGGCAAATCGGTTAAGTTTAAGATGGATATAATATATGCATATATCACTAATATGTAAAAGACATAAGCATACATCACTAAAAGCATATTACTTAAACTATTTTTACCCCTTTTTAAATATACTAGCACATAGTTGAACTTATTTCTCCCCTTTAACATGATAAAAAATAAGCTCCCCTACTAGTAGATGCAAGAAATTCAATCTCAAATAAATAAATCAGAACATGAGGAAGGCATAGGCAATCATGATCAAGATAAGTTATGAAAACAATAAGAGAAGTATGTAAAGACAAGTTTTAGAAAAATACACAATTAATGTATAATAACAATAGAAATATAGCTTGTCAAAATACAATATAGTTGGTAATATCAATGTAAAAATAATAATAATTCAATAAGTGGTTTACTAACTAGAAATCCAAAACATAATATGATACGGAATATAACTCTAGTTTGTAAAGAATGGATTTCAAACAAAAGCCATAAATATTAGATATTTGCAAATATAATAGATACCATTATAGAATAATGTAAGATACAATAAGAGCTTTTAACAATGATCAAGAAAAAAAATATGATCCATAATTTTTTCATACAATTAATGGATTAAAGCCATAAAAAGAGTATAATAATTGAAAAGAAGTCAAATGGATATACAAGAATCTTCCTATTTGCAAACATTATTTACTTACCCAAGTTCATGCATTTGAATTCAATTACCATATCATGCTACACGAATAACCTTTAGATAAATATGAAGGTAAAGATGAAAAAGAATACTTGAGAAGGAGAGATTCAGTCGACTTGAATGCTCCCCGTCAAAGTATAGCCAATATATAATCATGATTTTTTGGGTAAGCCCAAGCAAATAAAGCAAAAATAATATAGCATACAAGGAAAGCCAAAGCAATGAAAGCTAAATAGAATCATCAATAAAGATAAATAAGTTATTTTAGAAAAATTCTATCTATTAACCCATAAATAAGAGAGAAACAAGATAATTAAGATAATTGCATACACTCTCATAAACTCTTCACATATCATGAACACAATTAAAAGTATATTTAAAAAGAATGAATATGAGTTTATGATGAACTAGGTATACCACATATTTAAAGGATGTAAATGAATCAACATAATTAATTTGCTCCCCCTTCAAAATATGCATATCTAGTTCTAAAATAATTATATGCATAAAATTATGAAAATAAGATCTAGGGGATATATCAACTAAGGATTTTCTCCCCCTTTCTCAATGCATATAAGGCTTACGAATCATCACAAAAACGAAAATAATCATCTTTAGACAAAACGAGATAACAATATAGAAGACACTTAAAGATGAGCAACAAAAAAAAAAATCCAATTAAGCATATAAATCAAAAGATAAGAAACATTGACCTAAGAAGGATAAACTCATAAAGATATAATTTAGGTCAGTATATATTACCTTTTGAGAAAAGATCATCATAAAGCTAAAAGTATAATCAATCAAATAAAAAAAACATGATCAAAGTCACAATGTAGCTCAAAAATACACACACACAAATGTCCATGATTAACTAATTAACCATGAATCAATCAATTGATTACTTTATATGGACCTAATGGACTTTACCACATATATATACCAATCATAAGGTAAGGACCAAACCTTGATAATACTTAGATAAAAATCAATTAAGTTCAAATAACATAGGCTAATATGTGGTAACCATGAGTAGTCAAGGTAGAGTAAAAGATTTGACATGAAGCTTACATAGTTAGATAATCTTGAACTACCCAATCATTAGGATCATTTTCCAAGAGAGACATGAAACATGCATGATCCTAAGAATCTCATCAATAAACTTCAATAGAAATCCTAAGTCCATATTTATAATAAAAATCTCATAAATTAATGTAAAACATGGAAAAGAATAAATCTCATTCAAATAATTACTAATCAAATCAACATGAGATGGAAATAAAGATATGATAAAATCATGACTCAAAAGTGAGAGAATTTTAAGTACTAATGACTAATATAGAAGAAGATTAATCATAAAGAATCACATATCTCAACATTGAAAACAAGATTAAATCAAGAATTTTTTAAACTAATATTAAAAATAAGCATATCTATCTAATATAGAAAACAAATCACATCAAGATAATTCACAAAACTTATTTTTATAAACTATCATAACATATATAGATTGAAATGAAAACAAATAGCTATATGGGTGAAAGTAAACCAAGATTAATGAGATAAACTTTTACCAAGTTAAACATTCTCACTTTAACCTTGAGTCACCAACACTAAGGATAAAAGCATAAATATAAGACAACAAAAAATAAAAAGACTCTTATCAAAGATAGAGCCAAACAAAATATATATGAAAACACAATAATACAAATCTTTTTGCCAAGTATTGATAATAATCCATGATAATAAAATTATAAATCGATCTAGAGAATGCAAAATATTATTTTCATGATGAATAAGTGTATTCTCTAGAATTAGATAAATCTCAAAACTAAGTGCTCAAAATATAGCAGCAAAAGTCATAAGATATTTGATGTATCAATTACATGTATCCTTATATGCTACAACATCATTGGATAATAATAACTACAACCCAAGCAAAAACCAAAGAAATGAGCAAAGAGAGATCATCAAGATCGAGAAAGCTAGATGCTAGAGATAACAAAATTATTATTTTTAAAAGCTTTCATAGTGCACATTATAAATAAGATTTTGAAAGTATACATTAATAACTTGAACTAAATAAGATACTTAAGTAAAAGCACAAGAACATATGATTCTTAAGTAAACATCCATATTTAGTCATAAGCAAAGCAAAGTATTAATAAATATTTTCTCTTAACAACCAGATTTTAAAGATACATCAATTTGAAAAAAAATCAAAAAAAAAATCATCAATATATATATATATATATATATATATATATATATATATATATATATATATATATATAAACATACATGTAAAGATTCAAACAAATAAAAGCATGTATATATAATGTCAACCAAAAAAGCCAAGAAGATATAATCAAGAAGTCCTACTTTAAGGAAGAAGCTAATTGATTCATTAGAGAAATATTCACAAAATTAGCAAAAGAATCAATAGCTGAGATATGAGGTAAGCACAAGTTTGAAGATACAAGTATAGAATACTCTTCAAAACCAAGTAAAATTTTGAGCTTAACCCATATAAAGATATTTACACAAAAAATTATAATAATATAAGAAATACATGAACAACATATGAATATAAGAGATTAATTATATAGTCATGTATATTTAATGAATAGTTGAAATGCAATCACAAATTCAAACAAGTATAAATAAGCTTTATTAGGCAAAAATATAATTGATTCACAAGAGATTTGTCAAAAAGAAGCACATGAATCAATAGTGAATACATTATGCAAGCACAAGTTTAAATTAAAGTATAAGTACATACTTTTCAAGTAAAAACAAACTAGTGCTAAACACATACATTCATAGCAACCAATTGTATAAAATATGTCGTATAAAAATACATCGGTGAGGAGTAACTATTTCAAAGATATAAAGATGTGGAGAGTCAAAAACATTAACTCAAAATCATAGAGAACCTATAGAGTAGAGAGAGATGCATGCTTTATAAATGAGGACAAAAAAAGATATCATGAATATATAAGTGTGTCACATAATAAAAAATGAGTAATAGACTACATAGTGTGAACTAATCATTTAAGCTAAACAACTAGTCATGCTAGACAAAGGTAGTTACAAGAGAATTAACTAAGCATGCTAGTATCATATCTCTCATTGATTTAGATAGAAGCAATTACAAGATATAATGAGAGCTAGTAGCAAGACATAAAATAAAATATGCTAGATTCTATAAATATACACAATTGATTGAAAGATGACCATTGTAACTTTGCAATCACCAACACGCTCCACGATGCTATGTCCCAACACAAGAAGCTCCACCTACAATATGATGCAAAAACTTTGGTATTCAAATGAATTTGGATCCACATTTGTTTTGGGAACACAAGTAGCATTTACTCTTGCATTGGTAGTAAAACTCTTACGAATATGACAAGTAAAACTCATGTGTCCAATACGAGAGCAATAGAAGCACCTAATGCTAGTGTGTTCACATGTATCAGAATGAACATGGCTGTGATCATGTGACATACTAGAATGATGAATATCTCTAGTGTGAGCATGGAAATATTTGGTTTTAAGAATATTATGTTCTAACAAATCATCTTGCATACAAGTAAGAGAATTAAATTTAGCATTTAAAACATTATTCTCTTCTTCAAATAAAGCAATTCTAGAGATAAAAAAATATTATTTTATTTCTTTAAAGCATCAATAGAAGAATCATGCAATTGTGATAACTCATGTGTTTGTCTCTTGAAATCTTCTATTGATGAAGAAAGAGTTTTTATTTTCAAAATTAAAGCATCATTCAAACTCTTTAAAGAAACATAAGATAAGTTTTGAGAATCAATTCTAAATAATAAATTATTGTTTTTATTTCTCAACAACTCATTTGCTTCTTCTAAATGAATACCTTTTCTGAAAGTTCTTCATTTGTAGAATGTAGGTTATCAAGAATCTCTAAGGATTGGTTAGCCATAATTTCTACTTATAGCATTTCTTGCATTTAGAAAAAAATATGATTATCTACGCTACTAGAAATATAACCTTCTTTATCGAAGGAGGAATATGATGCCATAAATAATAAGGATCTACTCTAAGGATGTTAAGCTAAAGAAATAGTCCTTGCTCTGATACCAATTGAAGGAACCCTAGAGGGGGCTGAATAGGGTCAAGCTAATAAATCAAGCAGAAATGATTAAATTAAGTATGCAAGAAGTAAAGCAATAAGAATACCGACACCCGATGTATCCTGGTATCCTCCTAGAGGCACTCTAGTTGCGGAAACTCTTGTCCGGCTTGAATCTACTATTGTCAAAATAGTTACACCACGAGCTTTGATTCGAAGGTTCGTTGACTTCTTACACAAGAGCTTTGATCTGAAGGCTCTCTAACTTAACACAAGCTTTGATCCGAAGGCTTGTACACTTCAACCTTTTACAAGATGGTTTTGATATTCTTACAACAAATATAAAGATCTAACTTTTACAACTAAAGAATACTCTAACATAATTTGTAGATAGGCAAATAAAAGCTTTTAGTGGAGTGTTTGTGGATGGCCTTTGGTAGATTAGAAATTTTAGGCTCAAAGGGATTAACCTTGAAAGAAGGGGTTCAAAGCTTTAAATATGCCAACACAAAAAAAATAGCAAAATTGTAACTTTCAGCCTGCGAACGGTATATCACCGGTATACTACAGTATATCGTCGATATACCGGTCTACATAAAAAAAGAGCTTTGGGATCATTTAATGCACATGAATCCGACCATTGGATTGCCAACTGTGATAAACCGGTATACCATCGGTATAGAACAGTATACCGTCGTTATGTCGGTCCAAACGACAGAGAGCAATATTTATATAAAATTGGTTACCGTCGGTATGTCGTATTTGGCCGAAAATGATCATGGGTTATTTTCTACCATAGTTTTTGATTTTTCCATCCATTTTTTGTGCTTATAATTATTTCTAAGACTCATTACAGACTCTACACTGACTATACAGGTGCAAGCTTCTTCAGTCTGGAAATTATAATGGCATAGCTTGGCTTCTTTTCTTGATAGATGATGACTTTTTTCTTAACGATAGTTGTCCTGAGATATGTACCCATATTGTAAAATCTGAATACCTTTAAGGGGTTTTACCCCAGAACCCACACTGGGGACGCTGGCCCCTCGACCCCGGTCCCTGACCAGGTAGCGAAACCCCCGGGTGAGTAGCTCCGGAGATGTCGTAAGCGGTTCATTGGAATCTTCTGGGATGACGTCGTCTTTGGCCCATCATGATTTCTTTATTACATATGTCCATATTTGATCTTACTTTATTGTTTTTCTACAAATACATATTAGACGAACAAAACAATATACATGTAGCAAATATTATACAATAAATACACATTTGGACTCTGCTAAGTTTAAGTACTAATAATATAGTGATAGCTTGAGTATTAGTGATGTCATAATGTTAAATCTAATCGATTAACCATATTCAAAATATAGTTAGATCATTGGACTAACATGGTTGTCCTTGGTATACACATTTTCAAGTGTAATATCACTGTCTTCTACAACATCCCGTATGAAGTGGTAGAGAACAATAATATACTTTGTCCTTTCATGATGGACTTGATTCTTTACAAAGTGGATAGCACTCATGCTGTCACAATGCACATCAACAACATCCTACTTCACCTCCAAGTCATCAATCATGCCGTGAAGTCATAGACCCTCTTTTATTTCCTCTGTCACTGCTATATACTCTGCTTTTGTAGTCGACAAGGCAACCATAGCCTGCAATATAGACCTCCAACTGACTGCTACACCATGTAGAATAAACATGTATCTAGTAGTTAACATGTACCTATCCAGTGTAATGACCCGCTCCTAGCGGGTTACTTATGGAACACTTGTTACTTTGACTCGGTTGAGAATCGAGTCTCGGAAAAATCTTACCGCCAAATCAACACGGACGAAATGTAATAAACCTTTCAAATTGATGGAACAACTTCTATTGAAATAAGTCCAAGAGTTTTCATTGGTTGTTTTACTGCTTGATTTTGTGTTGATTTGTGTTTTATCTTGCTTTCGATGACTTGGTTTTCATGATTCGCTTTTCTCGCTTGCGTATTTTTTTCGAATCGTAAGAGAAAGAGATCGAAGGATGCTAACCAAGTATTGTTATAATTTTATGACGTATAACCAAGGAGTGATCGTTGCATAAGGCTTCCCCATCCTCTCATTCAATTCAATCGGTGAGTGACTTTGGCCCTTCGATGAATCCTTTAGTCTGCACGCCTTAATAAAAGAATCTCTAGTCCACTCAAATTGCATGTCCCTATGCTCAATTTGACACCCCAGTCACAATATAAGTTAATGAATATGTTTCACTTGTTAACTTAGAAATTGGTACTACTTATTGTATGATATGGAAATCATGATATTTGAATCATAGAATACACTAGAAACCGTTCGAGTTATTGATGCACGTTAATTATCTTCTGCTGCTCATTGAACCTATTAAAAATCTCTTATGGTTTGAATTGATCGATATTGAATTCATTGAAGAGACTCAGCTCTATCGAAAAGAAGATAGTCCACATAGAAGCTTTTTGTTCAACTGTTGTAACAGAACTGATTAATTGATAGAACACATTCATTGTATCAGTCTTTGGACAACTTGTGCACAAGATCTATCTCTCGAGCGGTTCCTGGGGCACTGGGGATCGTTCGACCTGGGAGAGATAATCGAAACACCCTGAGGCTTGTAGTCCTCGCAATTAGGGGCGTGTCCTATCTAATAGTTAGTTTGAATTTGTAGTCCCTACCGCTATTCATGGGTTTTCCCGTGGACCATCATGTAGTTAGGGCGCATGCTTGGTTTACCTTTTTGCATACCTAATACTTGATGCCAAGATTGATTCATAAGTTTATTCATATATGCAAATTATGGCTAACTTGTTTGTCTACTGCAGGAATAACCGTTCGGTCGTGGGTAAGAATTATCATATGCATGGTTCAATTTATTATTTATATTTCTTTGCATCAATTGTTAAAAAGAAACTAGACAACTAGAAAGATCACCTAATAATGTTAGCTTCACATGCTTACTTAGTGTGGATTTCTAGGTGAGTTTGGCCACGGTCGCTCACCAATACATGTTGTAGTACTGACTCACATTTGTGGGCAAATCTCCAGGTTCTGGTAGCGAGAACTTGGCGAGTATTTTGAACCAGTGCTAGCGCATCCATCCAACAGAACCGTGCTCGTGCTGCTTCCTTAGCTTTCCTCTCCTGTGTACAAGCTCTTCTTCTGCTTGTTGTTTTAATTTTGGGTCCTACTACAAGGACATAATGTATGTGCGTTGTGGCTAGTTTTGGGATTGTTAAAAGAGTTATAATCCATCTATGGCATATTTTGTAACTCAGCCAAGCAAGTACTTTGTAATCCAATCTTTAAGTATTCAATAAAGAAAGTATTTTGTGTTCCTATAAAATGTGTTCAACTTTAATTCTCAGCATTTTGAATCCTATGCCTCTATATATATGTATATTTTTGTCTAACTTGTGTCTTGTGCAGGTACTATGCCTGGTGCAAGCGTAACTTAGGTTTGTACGATATCACGTCCAAGTGAGGACGATTGGTTCTGTAGGTACCAAGCGAGGACGATCGAACCTTACGGGACTAGGGCGTGATAGGTGGTATCAGAGCGCGACTTTACGTCCTTAGGGGATTGAATTTAAAAGTTTTCAAGCAATTTTAAATGTTTTCAAGCGATTTTAAAAGTCCCAAATTTCGAAAATGGTTGCGAATCTATATAAGTAAATCGAATATGTTAATGTCCCGATCTTGAAAAGTATAAAAATCTAACAT
This sequence comes from Iris macrosiphon, assembly GCA_036927795.1. Lineage (NCBI taxonomy): Eukaryota > Viridiplantae > Streptophyta > Magnoliopsida > Asparagales > Iridaceae > Iris > Iris macrosiphon. Next base: position 157,358,484 of record JAYESA010000004.1, read on the forward strand.
CCCATGCAATAAGTCCATACTACGTTATGAGACTAATGCAAGCTACTCTATTTTGCAACAAGATGACTAAAACAGGTAACTAAGGAATATCGCGCGCAGCAAGCGTGAACGATAACCAAATCGATAGGCTGATTGCTATGTTCAAAAATTAGAATGATCGACATGAGGCCAAAGAGGAAAGGTTCGAAGCTCAGCAGCAATGGGCTGATGCTAGAGCCTTGGTACAGCAACAATAGCTTGACTCACTGACTCAAATAGTGACAACGTTGGTGGCCAGTAGTGCATCAGGAATCGCCACACCGCCTGTGGCAGCCGTACCCGTTCCTCGAGAAGCTAGCCTAGCAGAAGCAGATGAACCTCCGCAGGCGGCCAGAAAGTCTACCTTTAAAGGCATCAAGTTCCTGAAGTTGAACCCTCCAGAGTTTGAAGGTAGGGCCGCGCCGGATAAGGTAATGGACTGGGTTGCCAAGTTGGAGGGCTTGTTTGAGTTTGTTGGGATACCTGCGGATAAGAGGGTGACGTTTGCAGCCATGCAGCTGCGGTTACGTGCACACGATTGGTGGCAAATCAAGAAGCTAGATCTTGCCACACAGCACAGGGATGGCAAAATCACTTGGGGGATATTCAAGAATGCATTCATGGAACAATATCTCCCTCCAGCCATCAGACAAAGAAAGAAATATGAATTTATCGAACCTAAGCAAGGGAGCATGTCCGTCAAAGATTATGAGTCAGAATTCTCCAAGCTTGCTAAGTTCGTTAACGAAATAATTCCTAACGAGAGGACCCTCATGTACCGATTCATTAGGGGCTTGAATGATAAACTTAAAAAGGATGTGATGAACCGGGAGTGCACTTCATACATTAAGGCCTTTGAGGTAGCGGTACAAAATGAGCAGTTCATACCACAAAGTGTTCCAGAGAAGGCACCAGCTGCTTGAAACACTCCTACCAAAAGATATCACGATGGAGGAAAGAAGACAGAGGGCGAGAAGCGTCCTAGACTTGAGTGCAGCTATTGTGGCAGGCCAGGGCACGTAGTGGAATCTTTTTATATTGCTAGAGGTGAATGTTTTAATAGTGGCCAAAAAGGCCATCTTCTGAGAAACTGTCCGACCAAAAGGTCCACGCCACGTGACTGCAACGAGAATGCAGGACGTGGCCAAGATCAGAATCCCGTGCCAGCCGCAACTCAAGCTAATGGACAAACTGATCAGAGTAGAAGGCCTAGAGTTTATCAGTTAAATATTGAGCGTGATGCGAGCGGACACGATGTTGGTGAGTCTGATTCCTTTGACCTCTTGATGTCTTAATCTTCGACTCCTTGATCTCTTAAGTTTCGAGGACGAAACTTCTTCTCGGTGGGGTATTATGTAATGCCCCTCTCCTAGTGGGTTACTTATGGAACACTTATTACTTTGACTCGGTTGAGAATTGAGTCTCGGAAAAACTTTACCGCCAAATCAATACGGATAAAATATAATGAACCCTTCAAATTGTTGGAACGACTTCTATTGAAATAAGTCCAAGAGTTTTCGTTGGTTGTTTTGTTGCTTGGTTTTGTGTTGCTTTGTGTTTTATCTTGCTTTCGATGACTTGGTTTTCATGATTCACTTTTCTCGCTTGCGCATTTTTTTTGAATCGTAAGAAAAAGATCGAATGATGCTAACCAAGTGTTGTTGCAATTTTAGGACGCATAATCAATGAGTGATTGTTGCATAAGGCTTCCCCATCCTCTCATTCGATTCAATCGGTAAGTGCCTTTGGCCCTTCGATGAATCCTTTAATCTGCACGCCTTAATAAAAGAATCTCTAGTCCACTCAAAATGCATGTCCTATATTCAATTTGACACCCCAATAACAAGATAAGTTAATGAACATGTTTCACTTGTTAACTTGGAATTTGCTATTACTTATTGCATGATATAGAAATCATGATATTTGAATCATAGAATACACTGCAAACCATTCGAGTTATTGATGCACGTTACTTATCTTATGCTGCGCATTGAACCTATTGAAAATATCTTATGGTTTAAATTGATCGATATTGAACTCATTAAAGAGCCTCAGCTCTATCGAAAAGAAGATAGTCCACATAGAAGATTTTTGTTCAACTGTTGCAATAGAACTGATTAATTGATAGAACACATTCATTGCATCGGTCTTCGGACAACTTGTGCACAAGGTCTATCTCTCGAGCGGTTCCTGGGGCACTAGGGATCGTTCGGCCTGGGAGAGATAATCGAAATACCCTAAGGCTTGTAGTCCTCACAATTATAGGGGTGTCATGTCTAATAGTTAGTTTGGGTTTGTAGTCCCAGCTGCTATTCATGGGTTTTTTCGTGGACCATCATGTAGTTAGGATGCATGATAGGTTTACCTTCTTGCATACCTAATTCTTGATGCCAAGATTGATTCATAAGTTTATTCATATATGCAAATTGTGGCTAACTTGTGTGTCTGTTGCAGGGATAACCGTTCGGTCGTGGGTAAAAATTATTATATGCATGGTTCAATTTACCGTTTATGTTTCTTTGCATGAATTGTTAAAAAAAATTTAAACAACTAGAAAGATCACCTAATAATGCTAGCTTCACATGCTTACTTAGTGTGGATTTCTATGTGAGTTTGGTCACGGTCGCTCACCAGTACATATTGTAGTACTGACCCACGTTTATGGACAAATCTTCAGGTTCTGGTAGCGAGAGCTTGGTGAGCATTTTGAACCATTGCTAGCGCATCCATCCAGCGGAACCGTGCTCTTGCTACTTCCTTAGCTTTTCTCTCCTGTGTGCAAGCTCTTTTTTTGCTTGTTGTTTTGATTTTGGGTCCTACTACAAGGACAATATATATGGGCGTTGTAGCTAGTTTTGGGATTGTAAAAAGAGTTGTAAGCCATCTATGGTATATTTTGTAACTTAGCCAAGCAAGTACTTTGTAATCCAATCTTCAAGTATTCAATAAAGAAAGTATTTTGTGTTCCTATCAAATGTGTTCAACTTTGGTTCTCTGCATTTTGAATCCTATGCCTCTCTATATATGTATATTTTTGTCAAACTTGTGTCTTATGCAGGTACTATTCCTGGTGCAAGTGCAACTTAGGCTTGCACGATATCGCGTCCAAGCGAGGACGATCGGCCCTTACTGGACCGGGGCATGACATCCAGATCACTAGTATAGCCCAAATCCACATATCCACTGACCCGACTAAAATCTCCACCAAAGTGTAATTCCATGTTAATGGTGTCATTCAAGTACCTGAATATCTACTTCACAGCCTTCCAGTGATTCTTTTTCGGATTAGCCACAAAGTGATAACCACACTTACGGCCTGCGCAATGTCTAGTCGAGTGCACAACATAGCATACATCAAGCTGCCAACTGCACTCGCATAAGGAACTTGAGCCATGTACTCCTTCTCCTCATATGTAGTAGGGGATAACTTGGTTAAGAGCCTAAAGTGACCAGCTAAGGTTGTAGAAACAGACTTTGCATTTTGCATACCAAAACGAGCAATAATCTTCTCAATGTAACTACAAAACCATATTACTTCTTTACTATCATTTCATACAACAACCAAGCATAGTTACTACACAAAATTACAGTTTTTAAATCACTTCAACTAATATCTAAACACCAAACTTTAGAATTCACACTTTAAACTTTCACTTCTTCATAACATCCAAACAACGAAAGTGAAAAAACATGTGCACGCAATGCATACTGTCACCACCCCATTTTCAGAGCCGGGTATTTTTTTTAATTTTTATTTAGTTAATTGTGTATTATTTATATTTAATTGTATTTATATTTAATTAATGATTGTATTATGTTTTTATTGGTTGTTTTAGGATTTTGGCTAGCCTGGACCCATGTCAGACCCTAGTGGACCCATGTCCGACCCAGCCCACACCCCTGTGAGACTTATTTTGGGTTTTAGAATATTTATTATATTTTTAGTGGGTTAGTTGGAGAGATTTGGAGTTAGTTTGAGTGCTTTTGGAACCCCGAAACCCAAAACCGAGTTACGGGAGGGCATTTTGGACATTTGCCAACTTGTAACCCATTTATTTTGCTTGGCCGGCCCTATTTTCCCACACCCGACCACAAGCACAGCAGGAGCAGCCCCTCCCCACCTCATTTCTTCTTCTCTTCTTCTTCTTCTTCTCCACTCATTTTTCTTCTTCCTTTCTCCTTCCTACTTCAAGTAAGCATCATTTTCCTCTTCTTTCTTCTTCTATTCTCCATGATTGTGAACTCTAACCCTACATTCTTCCCCAACCTGGGTGGGTAGAGCTTAGATTTGGTGTTGGAGCTAGATTTGGGAGCTTGGAAGCTTGGTTTGATGGATTTGGAGCTTTTTGGAGATTTTGGCTTGGGATTCCAACTTCCAAGAGGTAAACCCTAATTTTTCCCTTGTAATTACTCTTTTGTAGTGTAATTAATAGTTTAGAACCTTCCTAGACCCTTAGGCTATCCATGGGAGGAAGTTGGAACTAGTTTGGTTGGGTTTGGAGACTTTAACACTAGGTTTTGTGTCAATTTCGGGTGGAATCCAAATTTGGCCCAATTTTGGGTGATGCCCTAGGTTAGACGGACCTAGGTAGACATTGTCGGGTGTCTTGAGGGTGAGTGCATGTCTCCGTTTGGACACGGGAAGCCGTGTCGCGAAGAAACGGGCGTTTCGGGCGTTTTTGGGGTTTTTCGTCGTCGCCGATTCTAAGTGCGTGCGCGTTTCTACCACGGACCTAGAATCGATGCGGGAGCACTTTTTCTAGGATCTAGGCATCATTTTGAGCGCGTGGATAAATTTTGGGCCGATTTTGAGTTCGTTTGGTGTGCGTTTTAGGAGGTTTTCCGAACCGCGCACCGCGTGTTCGTCGAAATGATCGAACGGCCATTTCGGCATGGTTTCCTCGTTTCGGGCTTGTGCGCGCATTGGGTTAGTATCGGGGAGTGTGTGCTAGAGTTTTCGAGTTATATTTTTATATATTTTAGGGTGTTGGTGAGTGTCGGGGTCGTTGGGCGTGAGTGGGGCGTGTTGTTGCGTGTTGTGGTTGAGTGGTGTTGTGTCTCTCTATATATATTTATAAGTGTCTATATATATATTTATATATATATATGTATGTGTATTTATGTATATATATGTGTGTATTTATATCTATGTGCTTGTGTATGTATATGCCTATGTGTATATATATATATATATATATGTAGATGTGTAAGAGTGTGTGTGAGTGCGTTGATATATATATATATATATATATATATATATATATATATATATATATATATATATATATATATATATATATATATGATTATGAGTTTGTGTGTATATATGTATATATTTATTTATATATATATGTATGAATGTTGTGTGTGTGTGGTTGTGTGTTTGTGAGAGTGTGTGCTAGTGTGTGTGAGAGTGTGTGTGCTAGTGTGTGTGAGAGTGAGTGTGTGTGAGTGAGGATATATATATATATATATATATATATATATATATATATATATATATATATATATATATATATATATATATATATATATATATATATATATATATATTAGTGTATAGATATATATATAGATATATGTGTGTATATATATATGTAGATGTGTGTTTATATATATATAGATATATGTATATAATTATATGTGTGTGTGTGTTGATATGTGTTGAGTGTGTGTGTGTGTTAGATATATATAAGTTAGTGTGTATATATATCTATAGAGTTATATATATATATATATATATATATATATATATATATATATATATATATATATATATATATATATATATAGTGATATATATAGGTATATAGGAGTGTGTGTGTGTGTATGAGAGAGGGGGGGACCAGCTGAACTGGACAGCAGCTGCAGCAGCAGCTTTGCTGCTCCAGCAGCAAGGAGCAGCAACCACAGCAGCAATATGTTGCAGCAGCTAGGCAGCAGCGCCAGCAGTTCAATGCAGCAGGAGCAGCAGGTGTTCGAGCGGGGTAGCTTAGTGCGAGAGTTATAGAGAGATATAGATGGATAAGTAGATAGATATAGATAAATAGATTGATAGATTCATAGATAGGTAGATAATTAATAAGATATTAGATAGATAGTTAGATAGATATATAGATTGTTAGATAGATAGATAACTAGGTGGATAGATAGATAGATAGTTTGATGGATTTATAGATAGCTATATAGATAGGTATAAGATAGATAGATAGATAGATATCTCTAGATAGGTAAATAGATACATAGATAGTCGATAGATAGATCTATAGATAGCTAGATTAATAGATGGATAGATACCTAGTAGATAGATATCTAGATATCTATATAAACACATAGATAGATAGCTAGATGGATAGATAGATGTTAGATAGATGGATACATAGATAAATAAATAGATAGATAGTTAATAGATAGAGGTAAATAGGTTTTAGATAGATAGATACATAAATAGGTAGATAGATGGATATCTATATAGATAGTTAGATAGTTAGATAGATAAATATCTAAGGTATAGATATATACATACCTATAGCTATATATATCTATAGATATCTAAAGAGAGAGATAGATAGATTTATAAATAGATATATACATAGCTAGATAGATAGTTAGATATCTAGATACATATATATTTATGTATAGGTAAGGTAAGGTATTGGGTATATATATATAGGTATATGCCTATATGTATTAGATATCTATATTTTAGCCTAGATTCTAGCTAGATATATATGTTTATGCATAGTAAGTTAGCTAGAGGGGTAGTCGGGTTGAGTTTAGAGCGGTATCTCAATACCTTGAGATACCGAGGTATCTCAATACCTTAAGATAACCAAGGTATTGGGTTTCGAGCGGGGTATTTGAGCAATAGCCTAGGAATAGTATTGGGGTAATTTTTATATGCTTATGTGTATATATTTACGAGTGCTAGCATAGGTTTTAGAGGGTATAGGCGGGGTATATAGCCTAGGTTGAGGTATCGGATACCGAGGGTATCCCGGTATCTCAAGGAGGCGAGTTTGAGAGATTTCTAGTTTAATGAGCTCGGTTTGACCTAGAAATTCAAGAGCACCCTAGTTTGACCTAGACTTGACCGTAGTTGACTCGGTTGACCGCCAAAGTCAACTTTTGACCTAGTTTTGACCCATAGTTGACTTTTTGGACCAAGAGTTGACTTTTTGACCCAGATTTTACCGGTTTGACCCGTTTGACCTAAAACGACCCTAGAAGCCTATTTTTAGTTATTTTATGTCTGTTTAACTCATTAGAACCCTGTTTAATATTACTTTTCGCAATAAGTCTTTGCGATACCAGTTTGGATCGCTAGTTGCTCAGGACGTCAGGCGAGTACTTTCTCTGATAGTTTTTATTATCTGATGATTATTATGATTCAGCTTCTAGTATAGTATCATCTGATTATTCTGGCACAACACGGGACACTGACTGGTATTTCTAGATTCATTTACTTGCGACACGTACATTTTATGTTTCTGGCCTATATTCTGGAATCACTACTGGCATCACCTACAGGCATCACCTACAGGCATCACTCATGTTCAGGCTGGACTCATCTTGATTTGCGTGTCGGGTCTTGGATCCACTTGTATTAGTCTGGGCGGGGAAATACTCGAGTAGACATGTAAACATTCTCATCTGGAATCATCAGGAATCACTCCCTCTGGTCTAATATGGAATGATAGCAGCCGCACACCCAGTGCGCGGTGAGCCGTACTTACCCCTAGCCGTTTACATGTCGAAACAAGTATTTCAAAGACACCGAGTTCATTCTTTATAGTCTGGACTCTCTTGCATTCTTGTTGGTCTCACTTACATGTTTCTGGACTTGACTCACTACATGTATTTCATGATGGACTCACTACACGTTCATGTGCACGGACTTGATCTTAGCTTAGATATCTTGTATCTTGCAGTTATTACTATCTTATTTCTGATATTCCTGTACCTTTACCTTTATGCACCAGTGATTTATATATTTCTTGTTTCATACTTGCTTCATTCTTCTTGCTACTTGCTATAACTATTTTATAGTTTTTATCATTTAAATGGAACTACTGTTAGAGATGTACTTGCTCCAGTCCTGACTGGACATATTTTTCAGAGTATCCGGAGGATTGGTGTCCGACGTTTTATGGACCTGAGCCTGTCGATGGTGCAGACAGGGACCCTCTAGTTTAGGAGTGATTTCCGGGTTGATAGCCGGGATCACTAGGACCTTGTTATTGTTTTTATTAGTTTTTAACACCGAATTTGTCTCCGGTTTTGGATTGAGACCTTGTTTGTATATTATTTTGGATAATGTATTATTATTATTGATGTTGTGGTTGTTGTAGTAGTTGTTGTTGGTTAGACTTTATAGTTGTTAGTCTTCTTTGTTATCTTATCGTGCTTAGATTCGTGATTGAGTACTTGTTTATCATTGTGATATTTGCTCCTCCGTTTGGAGTTGAGATCTTGACAGGTTTATATATTGATTGCGTGGTTGCCCTCCTTTTGGAGAGGTCATGGCAGATTTTTTGTGAGTTATCTAGATAGTTGACCTAGACAGCGTTCTACCGCCGATGCTGCGGCGTAGGCTGGACGTACCCATGACTCATGCCCGATTTTCCGGGTGCGGATCGTGACACGTTTTTGGTGGCGGCCCATGCAGGTCTCGATTCGCAATTAGTGCGATATCGTGGTGGTACAACAACTTAGTTATACTGCTGCGAGCCTGCTATAGGATCTAGGATCTAGGATGAGAGTGTACTCAATCACGACTAGGAATAATTCTATTCTAATTATTCTGAAATTGCTTCTTTTGAAATATTACTGTCCTTCTTTGATGATATCGTATCTTGCGCCGTATTGACTTCTTTTGATCTGTGTTCAGGATGTCTCCGAAGACACGATTCCATCGTACCGTTCCAGCAGTTGCCACCGAGAGGTCTGCTATCTCTCGTCCAGCTCGTATTCAGGCAGCTGCTACCGCTCCACTCACCACTCCTGCGGTTGAGGGAGCATCTGCTTCTCTCGGGGATCCTCCTTCACCTGTCGATCCGAGGACTACCCCAGTCGTTCCGGTGGTTCCTCCACCAATTCCTGCTCAAGTAGATGCCGCGCAGATGTTTGCGTTCTTCAAGGAGATGATAGACGCGCAGCACCGTCAGGTGGATGTGATGAGGCTGGGCATTGAGAACGCCCACCAGGTGGCCATGACGGCAGTGGATAGGGTGGCACAGATTCAACCACAGGCAGATCGGATTCAGCATCCGAGGTCGGGTAGTATCATTGACTTTCAGAGGATGCGGCCTAAGGAGTTCCGGGGTACAGAAGGGATCCTGTACGCAGATGACTGGATAGAGCAGATCGAGGGGATCTTCAGGCTGGCGCAGATTCCAGACAGCATGCAGATAGAGGCAGCGGGCAGTCAGATGTTCGACCTTGCTTTGACGTGGTATCGCACTGATACGAGAATCGCGGCACCAAGACTTACTTGGGAGGCTTTCAAGAGGCTTTTTAAGGAGAAGTTTTTTCCAGATGTGGCGCTCAGTGCTTTGGAGAGCCAGTTCGAGGCACTCGTCCAAGGGAGCATGACGGTGGACGAGTACGCAGCGAAGTTCTGCCGTCTGGGCAGATTTGTAGATGGCTTGAGTGAGGCAGCAAAGGCGAGGAAGTTTCGCAAGGGCTTGGTTATGGCGGTCAAGTCTTTGACCAGGAGCGACCGCGAGGCGACTTTCGAGCAGATTGTAGGAGACGCTCAGAGAGCAGAGGATGACTTGGAGCTCAAGTCCAAGAGAGGCAGGGATGACTCAGGCAGTGCGAGTGGCAGTGCGGGACCAGCTAAGCGTCCCTATGTGCAGAAGGCAGCGCAGCAAGGTCAGGATCAGAGGGTGCCCACTTGTGCCTACTGCAGGAAGGCATGACACACTTGGGATATTTGTAGGAGGAGGTTGAATGTGTGTTTGTTCTGCGAATCCGCTGCACACTAGATGCGAGATTGCCCCACTGCACCTCCATTGGGTGGAGCACAGGATCAGAGAGTTGGAGCTAGGCCACCTGTGGCACAGCATCATGCCCCGCACCAGCAGAGGGATACACCCCAGCAGGGCAGGGCTTATGCGTTGACGGTCGAGGAGGCCGATGCTACGGGTGTCGGGTTAGCAGGTCTGTCTCTTTGTTCTTCTTCCTGTCCTTTTCCATTCCTTGTGGTGTGCTTCATTAGTACCTGTTAGACTTTTCCTTGTGCTGTGGTAGATAGTGTAGTGATCCTGATTGAGACTGTGATAACACGACCAGCAGGACCCTGATCTTGTATGTTGTTTAGGTAGAATTTCTTGACTGTGATTGTTGGGGGTTTGACCTAGAAGGAATGTTATTGACTTTAAATTTCGAGGACGAAATTTTCTAAGAAGGATAGGCTTGTCACCACCCCATTTCCAGAGCCGGGTATTTTTTTTAATTTTTATTTAGTTAATTGTGTATTATTTATATTTAATTATATTTATATTTAATTAATGATTGTATTATATTTTTATTGGTTGTTTTAGGATTTTGGCTAGCCTGGACCCATGTCAGACCCTAGTGGACCCATGTCCGACCCAGCCCACACCCCTGTGAGACTTATTTTGGGTTTTAGAATATTTATTATATTTTTAGTGGGTTAGTTGGAGAGATTTGGAGTTAGTTTGAGTGCTTTTGGAACCCCGAAACCCAAAACCGAGTTACGGGAGGGCATTTTGGACATTTGCCAACTTGTAACCCATTTATTTTGCTTGGTCGGCCCTATTTTCCCACACCCGACCACAAGCACAGCAGGAGCAGCCCCTCCCCACCTCATTTTTTCTTCTTCTTTTCTTCTTCTTCTTCTCCACTCATTTTTCTTCTTCCTTTCTCCTTCCTACTTCAAGTAAGCATCCTTTTCCTCTTCTTTCTTCTTCTATTCTCCATGATTGTGAACCCTAACCCTACATTCTTCCCCAACCTAGGTGGGTAGAGCTTATATTTGGTGTTGGAGCTAGATTTGGGAGCTTGGAAGCTTGGTTTGGTGGATTTGGAGCTTTTTGGAGATTTTGGCTTGGAATTCCAACTCCCAAGAGGTAAACCCTAATTTTCTCCTTGTAATTACTCTTTTGTAGTGTAATTAATAGTTTAGAACCTTCCTTGACCCTTAGGCTACCTGTGGGAGGAAGTTGGAACTAGTTTGGTTGGGTTTGGAGACTTTAACACTAGGTTTTGTGTCAATTTCGGGTGGAATCCGAATTTGGCCCAATTTTGGGTGATGTCCTAGGTTAGACGGACTTAGGTAGACATTATCGGGTGTCTTGAGGGTGAGTACGTGTCTCCGTTTGGACACGGGAAGCCGTGTCGCGGAGAAACGGGCGTTTCGGACGAATTTGGGATTTTTTGTCGTCGCCGATTCTAAGTGCGTGCGCGTTTCTGCCACGGACCTAGAATCGATGCGGAAGAACTTTTTCTAGGATCTAGGCATCGTTTAGAGCGCGTGAGTAAATTTTGGGCCGATTCCGAGTTCGTTTGGTGTGCGTTTCAGGAGGTTTTCCGAACCGCGCACCGCGTGTTCGTCGAAATGACCGAACGGCCATTTCGGCGTGGTTTCCTCGTTTCGGGCTTGTGCGCGCGTTGGGTTAGTATCGGGGAGTGTGTGCTAGAGTTTTCGAGTTATATTTTTATATATTTTAGGGTGTTGGTGAGTGTCGGGATCGTTGGGCGTGAGTGGGGCGTGTTGTTGCGTGTTGTGGTTGAGTGGTGTTGTGTCTCTCTATATATATTTATAAGTGTCTATATATATATATATATATTTATATATATATGTATGTGTGTTTATGTATATATATTTATATATATATGTGTGTATTTATATCTATGTGCTTGTGTATGTATATGCCTATGTGTATATATATATATATATATGTAGATGTGTAAGAGTGTGTGTGAGTGTGTTGATATGTATATATATATATATATATATATATATATATATATATGTGTGTGTGTGTGTGTGTGTGTGTGTGTGTATGTTTATATATATATATATATATATATATATATATATATATATATATGATTATGAGTTTGTGTGTATATATGTATATATATATTTATATATATATGTATGAGTGTTGTGTGTTTGTGAGAGTGTGTGCTAGTGTGTGTGTGAGTGAGGATATATATATATATATATGTTAAGTGTGTGAGTGTGTATATGTATATATATATATATATATATATATATATATATGTTAGTGTATAGATATATATATATAGATATATGTGTGTATATGTATATGTAGATGTGTGTTTATATATATATATATATATAATTATATGTGTGTGTGTGTTGATTTGTGTTGAGTGTGTGTGTGTGTTAGATATATATAAGTTAGTATGTATATATATCTATAGAGTTATATATATATATGTATATATATGTATGTGTATATATATATATATATATATAGTGATATATATAGGTATATAGGAGTGTGTGTGTGTGTGTGTATGAGAGAGGGGGGGGGGACCAGCTGAACTGGACAGCAGCTGCAGCAGCAGCTTTGCTGCTCCAGCAGCAAGGAGCAGCAGCCACAGCAGCAATATGCTGCAGCAGCAGCAGCAGCTAGGCAGCAACGCCAGCAGTTCAATGCAGCAGGAGCAGCAGGTGTTCGAGCGGGGTAGCTTAGTGCGGGAGTTATATAGAGATATAGATGGATAAGTAGATAGATATAGATAAATAGATTGATAGATTCATAGATAGGTAGATAATTAATAAGATATTAGATAGATAGTTAGATAGATATATAGATTGTTAGATAGATAGATAACTAGGTGGATAGATAGATAGATAGTTTGATGGATTTATAGATAGCTATATAGATAGGTATAAGATAGATAGATAGATAGATATCTCTAGATAGGTAAATAGATACATAGATAGTCGATAGATAGATCTATAGATAGCTAGATTAATAGATGGATAGATACCTAGTAGATAGATATCTAGATATCTATATAAACACATAGATAGATAGCTAGATGGATAGATAGATGTTAGATAGATGGATACATAGATAAATAAATAGATAGATAGTTAATAGATAGAGGTAAATAGGTATTAGATAGATAGATAGATACATAAATAGGTAGATAGATGGATATCTATATAGATAGTTATATAGTTAGATAGATAAATATCTAAGGTATAGATATATACATACCTATAGCTATATATATATATATCTATAGATATCTAGAGAGAGAGATAGATAGATTTATAAATAGATATATACATAGCTAGATAGATAGTTAGATATCTAGATACATATATATTTATGTATAGGTAAGGTAAGGTATTGGGTATATATATATAGGTATATGCCTATATGTATTAGATATCTATATTTTAGCCTAGATTATAGCTAGATATATATGTTTATGCATAGTAAGTTAGCTAGAGGGGTAGTCGGGTTGAGTTTAGAGCGGTATCTCAATACCTTGAGATACCGAGGTATCTCAATACCTTAAGATAACCAAGGTATTGGGTTTCGAGCGGGGTATTTGAGCAATAGCCTAGGAATAGTATTGGGGTAATTTTTATATGCTTATGTGTATATATTTACGAGTGCTAGCATAGGTTTTAGAGGGTATAGGCGGGGTATATAGCCTAGGTTGAGGTATCGGATACCGAGGGTATCCCGGTATCTCAAGGAGGCGAGTTTGAGAGTTTTCTAGCTTAATGAGCTCGGTTTGACCTAGAAATTCAAGAGCACCCTAGTTTGACCTAGACTTGACCGTAGTTGACTCGATTGACCGCCAAAGTCAACTTTTGACCTAGTTTTGACCCATAGTTGACTTTTTGGACCCAGAGTTGACTTTTTGACCCAGATTTCACCGGTTTGACCCGTTTGACCTAAAACGACCATAGAAGCCTATTTTTAGTTATTTTATGTCTGTTTAACTCATTAGAACCCTGTTTAACCTTAATTTTCGCAATAGGTCTTTGCGATACCAGTTCGGATCGCTAGTTCCTCAGGACGTCAGGCGAGTACATTCTCTGATAGTTTTTATTATCTGATGATTATTATGATTCAGCTTCTAGTATAGTATCATCTGATTATTCTGGCACAACACGGGACACTGACTGGTATTTCTGGATTCATTTACTTGCGACACGTATATTTCATGTTTCTGGCCTATATTCTGGAATCACTACTGGCATCACTTACAGGCATCACCTACAGGCATCACTCATGTTCAGGCTGGACTCATCTTGATTTGCGTGTCGGGTCTTGGATCCACTTGTATTAGTCGGGGCGGAGAAATACTCGAGTAGACATGTAAACATTCCCATCTGGAATCATCAGGAATCACTCCCTCTGGTCTAATCTAGAATGATAGCAGCCGCGCACCCAGTGCGCGGTAAGCCGTACTTACCCCTAGCCGTTTACATGTCGAAACAAGTATTTCAAAGACACCGAGTTCATTCTTTATAGTCTGGACTCTCTTGCATTCTTGTTGGTCTCACTTACATGTTTCTGGATTTGACTCACTACATGTATTTCATGCTGGACTCACTACACGTTCATGTGCACGGACTTGATCTTAGCTTAGATATCTTGTATCTTGCAGTTATTACTATCTTATTTCTGATATTCCTGTACCTTTACCTTTATGCACCAGTGATTTATATATTTCTTGTTTCATACTTGCTTCATTCTTCTTGCTACTTGCTATAACTATTTTATAGTTTTTATCATTTAAATAGAACTGCTGTTAGAGATGTACTTGCTCCAGTCCTGACTGGACATATTTTTCAGAGTATCCGGAGGATTGGTGTCCGATATTTTATGGACCTGAGCCTGTCGATGGTGCAGACAGGGACCCTCTAGTTTAGGAGTGATTTTCGGGTTGGTAGCCGGGATCACTAGGACCTTGTTATTGTTTTTATTAGTTTTTAGCACCGAATTTGTCTCCGGTTTTGGATTGAGACCTTGTTTGTATATTATTTTGGATGATGTATTATTATTATTGATGTTGTGGTTGTTGTTGTTGGTTAGACTTTATAGTTGTTAGTCTTCTTTGTTATCTTATCGTGCTTAGATTCGTGATTGAGTACTTGTTTATCATTGTGATATTTGCTCCTCCGTTTGGAGTTGAGATCTTGACAGGTTTATATATTGATTGCGTGGTTGTCCTCCTTTTGGAGAGGTCATGGCAGATTTTTTGTGAGTTATCTAAATAGTTGACCTAGACAGCGTTCTACCGCCGATGCTGCGGCGTAGGCTGGACGTACCCATGACTCATGCCCGATTTTCCGGGTGCGGGTCGTGACACATACAAAAAAAATGTCAATTTATGAATTTTTTTTACTTTGGCCCACTTTCTGAACCAAACAAGCCCTAAACGAAAATGAAATTTATTTTAGGCTTAATTTCAACTTGGTACCCTCAACTATTCCAGTTTTTCAACTTGATACCCTAAACTTTGATATGCATCAACTTAATACCGGTCCTAAAAATGACGAAACTACCCCCACCCCCTCTCTCTTTCCCCCCTCTCTCCCTGGCAACGACAGTATTGGCGACAACGGCATCGACGATGGCGAAGACAGCGCGCGGCGGAGAGGGGGCGGGTTGCGTCGCTTTTGTTTCTTTTTGCTCTTTTTTTTATCGTTTTTGATCATTTTCGTCATTTTGTCTTTTGATCATTTTTTGTCATTTGTATAGTTTTTGGTCAGTTTTTGTTTGTTTTTTGTCGTTTTTGGTATTTATGTATTTTTTTTGTCTTTTTGTCGTTTTGGATCAGTTTTTGTTCTTTTTTATTCGTTTTTATTATTTTTTGTCATTTTTGGTCGTTTCAATCATTTTCGTTCGTTTTTTTATCTCATTTTTATCATTTTTAGTTTTTTTAATCATTTTTTGCCATTTTTCTTTATCATTTTTGTCGTTATGGTCGGTTTTTGTTTATTTTTTGTTCGTTCTTGATCGTTTTTTGTCATTTTTCTTCATTTTTTATATTTTTGGGTTGATTTTTGTTTTTTTTCTCATTTGGTTCTTTTTTTTCTTTTTGATTTTTTTTACATTTTTGACAGTTTTGCCTTTTTTTTGTCGTTTTTATCGTTTTTTGTATTTTAAATTTTTAAAAAATACAACATAAAATTTAAAATGTAATCAATAAAAAATAAAAACGAGAAAAATGACCAAAAATGACAAAAAAAAATAAAAGACAAAAAGATTAAAAAAATGAGCAAAGGATAACAAAATTTTAAAATTAACATTAAAATTTAAATTAACATTAACATTAAAATTAATATTAACACAAAAAATTTGGGTAAATAATTTTTTGTATTAAAATTTGCTATGTTATATGTCACATAATATTATTTAACATGTGAAGTCAGTTGTCACATAAGGATGAATAGTTTAGAGACACTTTTACTAAGGGTCGGAGATCCTGTAGATTTGTGTGCAACAAGCAACCTTCCAATCCCTAGTTTTGGGCAAACCAATAATCCAACATAAATTTTGCTAGGAAAGATGTGTGCACAATGTTACTACTACTTCTCTCTGGCTTCTCATAGTGTCTCTTCCAATGAAGATACATGGACTAAGAACAATCTTGTGACATGAACTACTACTACGACAGCAAAATTTGGAACAACCTTGAGTTACTGCACAAAAACCTTAGTACTTCTAGTTCAAGCAACTGTGAAAGTTCATCAAGATTGACGCCTGCATAGATACTGAGCTTCATTATAGAGTCACCTTCTCAATGGTTGCAACTCCATGCTATAACCAATGTTGTTTGATCGCGACGAGATCTAGCCTCCCTGCAGCTTCCACGAAATATATCACTGAAATTAAAGTCGTAACGCCAACAACTTCCTAATACTTAACTCCATATACGCCACACGTCTTAATCAGGGGACCAACAGGCCATCTTGACTTGATTGAAGTCTTCAAAGTGCTTAGAAAATTTCAGACATTTGATGCACAGTGACAACAAAGTAAGAAAAACCAATGCAAGTGCATAGAAGGTTCATCTGGTTGTAAGCTACAAAATTAAGGAACTTTTTACTTGATTCATTCGAGTTTCCTGCAGAATATCAAAGTCTTCGTCATCACTTCCGCTTGTGGAGTGGTTGGGTGAGCTAGCCTGACAACACAAAGATTATCCGAATCAAAGTTGCAGGAAAATTCATTGTGGGCATAATTTTAATCAACTTGAATACCAAATCAGCAAGACACAAACATAACAATGACTAAGATCTTATTCCAGATGCATCCTGAATCCTGAGTGTGAGAGATGTAATTATTTTCTCGCTTCATCCTAGAGTCACCTTCTTAATGGATGCAACTCCATGCTACAAGCTTTGTTGTTTGATCATGAAGAAATCTACTCCTCTCTGCAGCTTCCATGAAATATATCACTGAAAAGGCGTAACGCCATGGACTTCCTAATACTTTAACTCCATATACGCCACACGTCTTAGTCAGGGGACCGATAGGCCATCTTGACTTGATTGAAGTCTTCGAAGTGCTTAGACAACTTCAGAAATTTGATGCACACAGTGACAACAAAGTTAGAAAAAACAATACAAGTGCAGAGAAGGTTCATCTGGTTATAAGCTACAAAATTTAGGAACTCTTTACTGTATTCATTTGATGACTTTGCTCGAGTCTCCTGCAGAATATCAGAATCTTCTCAGTCACTTCCGCTCGTGGAATGGTTGGGTGAGCTAGCCTGACAACACAGATTATCCAAATCAATGATGCAGAAAAAAAATTCATCGTCGACATAATTTAAATCAACTTGAATACTGAATCAGCAAGACACAAACATAACAATGACTAAGATCTTATCCCAACTTGAATAAAAAAATCGTGAGAGATGCAATTATTTTCTATTTTCAATTAGAAGCTAGCCATCCAATGGTTGGCGCATTCGCTGGCAACAACTTGACCTAGTCAAGAAACACATGCAATTTCCTGCATCTTTCTTCGTTTTTCATTTTTATTTTGTTTCATAATTAGATGCATGTAATTTTACTGTGCTTTGATCTAGAAAGGTCACCTTGGCCAAGTTTCTTACTTTCAAGTGGCGACCATCTTCCACATGTTTCATTAGGAGGAAATAACGAAATATAAATCTGACACAAATGTAAAAGGCTTTCTTTGCACTTGAACACTTTCAAATTTACCCAGTTATGTACTTAAGTACGTCATACTAAATTTATGTGCATTTTGTTACCTTGAACTTTCTTAGCATATTGAAGAAAGGGATAGCAAATGTTTAGACACTCGGCCCTACTCATCCATAAAATTGAAGTCACGGTCAAGTGCAGATTACTTAGGACAAGTTCAAGAAAGCTTCTTGATCAAGTATGCAGTATCACACAATGATATCAACAAGATTGCAAGTGCTGACAAGAGAATAGAATAACTAATGGGAAGTACAGAGGAAAGAGACTGAAAGTATAAATGGTCAAACATCTTCAGTTAGGTAGTTCGATCTCTTTTCCGAGCTGATACAAGACTAAATATGATCAATAATTATGCAGTATCTTTCTGCTGCAAGTATATTTGGGAAAACCCATAAATTTGAACATTGGAATAGGCAGGTATAGGTATCTTCCTATCTAATTTCATACACCAATATCCAGCAGGTAACTGACGTGCCAATGTTCCAGAAAAATTATATACTTGGATGTATGCCATCACAGGAATATGCAAGTAGCAAACTGATATAGACATACCAAAACAGAGAAAAACACCCGAAAAGAGGAACTTTCTTTATATGCTTGAACAAGATAAAATTAAATCCAAAGAAAATCATAAACACTTGACCCTAGTTGCCCATAAAATTATATAATTGCGGTCAAGTGCACACTTTAAGTATTATCAAAAACAATCTTGAATAGTTCGAAGTAACAGGCTAGGCCAACATTCAAGAAAGCTTCATAATCAAGTATGGGTTAATTTACAATTATATCAGCAAATTTGTAGTTGCCAACAAGAGAATAGCATAACTAAAGGGAAGAGCAGATGAAAAGAGTGGGAAAGTTTTACTGGTCAAGTGCAGTCTCTTTCTTCCCAGCAGATATACAAGACTAAATATAATCAATTAGTATCTTTCTACTACAAATTTGAAACTTTCAACATGTAGGTATTAGGCATCTTCCTATCTACTTCCATACCATTATCCAGAAAATAGTCTAATGTGCCAATGTCTCAGAAAAAAATATAAATTAGTACGAAAACTACATATAAACACACCAAAACAGATAAAGACATACAAAGAAACCTCCACCAAAGGAGGTATTTGCATAAATTTCGATCAAGGAGAGAGTCCGATAGGACTAGAAGAGAAATGGCTGCTCCTACTCTACAGATCATGCTCCAGAAATTGGATACCTTGCTTGTGGAAGAAGAACAACTGTTGACAGGAGTAAACAATGGAGTCAAAGATATCAGAGCCGAGTTAGAGAGCATTATGTGTGTCCTACGAGGAGTAGATGGCAGAGAAGATGAAGACGGAACAAAAGCATGGGTGAGGCAAGTAAGGGAAATAGCATACGACATTGAGGATGTCCTTGAGGACTTCACAGTCCACCTTGACCAGTCTCATGGATATGGACTCATTGGCTTCCTGCGGAAGTGTGCTCATAACATCAAGCACTTGCGAACTCGCCGTCGGATAGCTACTGCGGTACAGGAGATCAAAACCCAGTTGCAAAACATTGCATCTAGAAGAAATATGTATGCTGTTAGTCTAACCGATGAAGGTGCAAGCTCGAAAGTTGTGAACGACAGACTGCATAACCGCCATGTTGCTGCTCTGTTCATCGAGGAAGCTGAACTGGTCGGCATCGACCAACCTAGAGAAGAACTGATTAAGTGGCTGGTTGCGGGGGAAGTGCAGCTGAAAGTGATTTCGGTTGTGGGGATGGGCGGCTTGGGAAAGACCACTCTTGTCCGGAAAGTGTACGATAATGAAAGAGTGAAAGGATGCTTCAATTGCTACGCTTGGATTACTGTGACACAATCATTCAGAAAAGAAGATATCCTGAGGAGTATAATTACCCAATTCTACGGGGTAAGAAACGAGACGCTTCCTGAAAGAATCAACAAGATGGATGGAATACAACTGATGGAAACACTGAGGCTCTTCCTGAAAGACAAGAGGTATGTCATTGTTCTTGATGATGTGTGGCATTTAGATGCATGGGATATTCTGAAATATGCATTACCAAACAACTGTCTTGGTAGTAGAATTTTAGTCACGACACGAATTGGCGACGTAGGACTCTCGTGCCAAGAAACATGTGGCCATGTCTACAATCTTCAGAAACTACCTCCAATCAAGGCTTGGTCCCTCTTCTGCAGGAAGGCATTTCGGTCCTTCCCTGGTCGAGTTTGTCCTCCAGAATTTGAGGACCTCTCTCGAGATATTGTCAAGATATGTGATGGCTTGCCACTTGCACTTGTAACAATAGGCGGCCTCCTGTCAAAAAAGGAGAGCTTCCTAGAGTGGAAGACATTGCATGACAATCTCCACTCTGAGTTAGCCAACAATCCTAAACTTGAGCCTATCAAGAGAATATTATCGTTGAGTTACAATGATTTACCTCACTACCTCAAATCCTGTTTCCTGTACTTCAGCATTTTCCCCAAGGATTATGCAGTAAAACGCGTCACTTTAATTCGTCTGTGGATCGCTGAAGGGTTTATAGAGAGCGATAAAGATGAGACAATGGAGCAAATCGCAGTAGAATACCTCAATGACCTCATAGATAGAAGTATGATTCAAGTGGCCGAACATTATGATTACGGACGAATTAGAAGTTGCAGAGTTCATGATCTAATCCACGACATCATCGTCTTGAAATCAAAGGAAGAGAATTTTAGTGCATCCTTCATCAAAGAAAACAGTCAAAGAAATGAAAAAATTAGACGCATGTCAATTCATAGCAATAACGAGGATGTACTTAAAAAAAGCTTGTCTCATCTTCGCGCTTTCTTCCTCTTTGGTTCGAATTCCTTTCCTTTCTCATCTGTGCATGACCTATTCAACCGCTTCAGATTGTTGAGAGTTCTAGATTTGGAGGAAGCACCGATCGAGAGGTTTGCTATAGAATTTGGGCGGCTTCGTCATCTGAGATATTTAAGCTTGAGAAATACAAAGATCAACAAGCTTTCAAAGTCCATAGGAAAGCTTCAAAACCTGGAAACTCTAGATCTTAAAGGAACCTATGTTTGTGAACTGCCCAAAAGTATCCTCAAGCTCCGAAAGCTACGCCACCTTCTTGCTTATCAGTATTACACTGGACGCCATCCAACTTTCTATTACACAAAAGGAGTTAAGGTGCCTAAAGGAATTTGTAGGCTAAAAGAACTGCAGAAGCTCACATATTTGGAGGCAAATGAAGACACTGAAATAGTGAAAGAACTAGGAAATCTAACCCAACTAAAGAGGTTGGGCATAGTGAAACTGAGAAGAGAAGATGGTGCTACTCTATGCGTCTCTATCGAGAAACTGAACAGTCTTCGATCCTTTTCAGTGACATCAATTGGCATGGACGAGTTTCTTGACTTGAAATCTTTATCATCTCCACCGCCGGACCTTCAGCGTCTATATCTTAGAGGGCCCTTGCAGACTTTACCATATTGGGTTTCCACTCTCCGCAACCTCGTAAGCATGCGTCTGAGATGGTCGAGGCTGAAACAAGACTCACTTGGGGCTCTTCAGGGTCTTCCTAATCTGGTTGAGCTCACACTCATCCGTGCATATGATGGGCACAAACTATACTGTGAAAGTGGTGGATTCAAAAAGCTACAGATACTGGATTTGGAACAACTGGATAATTTGCATTCTGTGATCGTGGACGGAGCAATGCCAAGTCTGAGGAAGATGTACATTAGGGGATGCGTGCAGTTGGAGGCGGCGCCATTGGGCATTGAGAACCTTAGGAACCTCAAGGAGCTCCACTTGTTCGATATGCCAGATGTGTTCGTGGAGAAGCTACGCAGGAATGGAGGGGCAGATCGTTCCAAGGTGCATCACATACCGATAATAAGATCATATGACGATGAAGATCGTATTTATGAAGAACTTTAGTAGACGGTATGGTTAGTCCTGCTTCATTTTATTTTCTTTTGAAATTATTCTGTTATCTTCTGAAATGTTTATATGCTATCACAAACAACGTACACTTTGAATTTTATTTAGAATCCAAAATTAAAAATTCCAATTTAACAACTTCATCGTTATGCAATTTCGAAATTTATTAGATATTAATGGAAACATAAGTTTAAAAGTAAATAAGAAACAGGCCAGATGCATATAAAAGCTAGAATAGAATTCCATATTAGTTGTCTTTGTATTAAGTATAGTGCACTCGCTTACTTAATTCCCATCACCACGTGGGGAATTAAGCTATGTTACCCGGACTCTCTATTTTAGGGAGAAATATCCGTGTCCACCCGATAGGACATGGGTATGGACATGAAATCCGTATCCGATCCTCCATGGTGATAATCGGATCCTTCATGGTGACAACCAGAAGACTTTTAGTGAAGTAGATAGTTTATTTTAATATGGTAGACTGAAAATAAAGTTATAAAATCTTACAAATTTAATTACATGATGTCTTCTATGAAACAATGCAAATTTAATTATAAGCTTAAATATGTAAAATCATGCAAACTTACTTACAAGTGTATCTTTTTATGAAATCATGCAAATTTAATTAAAGAGTATGTCTTTTTATGAAACTGTGCAAATTTAATTACGTGATGTGTCTTTTTATGAAACCATGTTCAAATATATTTATTTTAATTGTCATTTACCCGTACCCATATCCAAAATTTGGATCCTTTTTAGCCGAGTCCATGTGTCCTTCAATTATGAGTTTGAAGGACCCGACCCTTGGATATGTACTCGTACCCGACACCCGTACCAGAGTCCAGGTAACATAGGAATTAAGTGCTTCCCCGAAGGCTTGAACAACTTCATTTTTATGCAATTTAGAAATTTATTTTATATTAATGGAAACATAAGATTAAGAATAAATAACAACCAGACTACATTCCTACATGCATATAAAAGCTAGAATAGAATTCCATATTAGTTGTCTTTGTACTAAGTATGGTGCATTCGCTCACTTAATTCCCACCACCACATGGGAAATTAAGTGCTCCCCCAAGACTTGAACAACTTCATCGTTATGCAATTTCGAAATTTATTTTATATTAATGGAAACATAAGATTAAAAAAACCCACCAGGATACATGCATATAAGAGCTAGAGTGCTCACTAATTCCCACCACCATAAGGGGAAAAGTGCTTCCCCCAAGACTTGAACAACTTCATCATTATGCAATTTCGAAATTTACTTTATATTAATGGAAACATAAGATTAAAAATAATGAACAACTTCATCATTATGCAATTTTGAAATTTATTTTATATCAATGGAAACATAAGATTAAAAATAAATAACAACCAGACTACATGCATAAGATTAAAAATAATGAACAACTTAACCGTTATGCAATTGCGAAATTTATTTTATATTAATGGAAACATAAGATTAAAAATAAATAACAACCAGGCTACATGCATATAAAAGCTAGATTGCTCATTTAATCCCCGCCACCACATGAGGAATTAAGTGCTTCCCCCTGGACTTGAACCCAAGACCTTTGTGGGGAATGCCTCCTACTCCTACAACTTGTGTGTGTGTGTGTGTGTGTGTGTGTGTGTGTGTGTGTGTAGGTAATATTTCATAGCATCAACATAAGAATTTCACTGAGAAACAATACCGGATATAGTTTTAAAACTCAGAATATCTCCATCACTTGGTCCTTTAAACTGATTATGAAAATTATACTAGGCAAAGAAAATGTAATAAGTAATAACTAAGGAGTTAAATTAACTCTATTTCAATGAAGTATCTAACAAGAAGTGAAGAACCTACCAGTGTCCACTTGATATAATTTGCTATCACTTGGCTGAAGAACACACACTAGCAGCAACAACCCATGATAAGGATAGCCTCCACATCTGTGCGCTCTCATCCTCACCCCTACAAATATAGGGATTTCCTTCCATTAAGAATATTCTCAACCACCCTTTATTCTCCCTTCCGCTGCAATATAGTAAGCATGGTACTCCAAAATGTTCTAAACCAAAAATATGATAGATAGTTGTTAGTTTGACAAGAACAAGAAATGCAAATCGATTATCTAAAGAGTCATGTAGTCAGTGATAACTACTAACATATTATAAACAAAAGAGCAAAATGATACTTGATAGACACTACAATATTTACAATTATACTAACCTTTCGAAGAACATACAATTTAGGATGCTATCTTCACGAGGACATAGCAACCATGTCAGAAATTGTTTTTCATATGCATGCAATTTGCAATTTATTTGCTATATATACTATATATCACTTGTTTAGATCTCTGTTGTCTTGCTTTCAGCCTTTTCCTTACCTTGTGGTTTAGGTGATTCATTAAGCTATGATGGGGGTGCTTCTCCAACCATCAAGGTTAATGCTCTAGACCGACAGAGATTGGGTGCTGTATATTTATCTTATTTCAGACAAATAGTATGAAGAAAGTCTGAGATCTCCTAAGTGGTGAGTCCAGTGGGAAATATATATTCACCAAA
This sequence comes from Iris macrosiphon, assembly GCA_036927795.1. Classification (NCBI taxonomy): domain Eukaryota; kingdom Viridiplantae; phylum Streptophyta; class Magnoliopsida; order Asparagales; family Iridaceae; genus Iris; species Iris macrosiphon. Next base: position 157,383,195 of record JAYESA010000004.1, read on the forward strand.
GACATGCCAAGTATTGACTATCACCACTTGAATGTTTATATGTAAATAATGATATTAGATTCTGAATGCAACAAATTTATGTCTGTAATTAAACTAGTACAAATGCGTCACTACGCATATCTGTAGTAGTGTGCTCTGTTATATGTAAATAATGCACCTCTTCCAGTATTTGTATATAAAATGTAACTATGATGAAATATTCATGACATTATGGCTTGTTCAGATATATAATTTCTTGAAGAAATATATTTGGGTTCGATTATGTGGCTTATATTCTGCAGTACATAATATGATCACATTTTCACATAGCAAATGTTGACGGATTTTTATCTTTATCTAGGCTTCTCTCTAGTGAAAAAGGTTCCCTCCTTGTTGCATGACCTTAAACCATATAATTGTATATCAAGTTTCTCTTCCAACTAATTAAGATCTAATATGACTACCCTCTACAAAAAGGCTAACCCAGCTAGGCCTAGAGACCCGAGCAGTTATGTATGTAAACCGACCACCCATGAACACCTTGGCTTTTGTGTTGTTGTGGCAAGAGATGTAACACACCGGCAGCAATTGGGTTTATAAGTTTGCGAAATGGCTACCCGCATCTCCAAGTTTGCAACTCTGTGCACAACTCTGTAGCTATTGGATCATATAGGACTAAATATTAAGACAGCCATGTATCGGTTGTAACAACTTTCGTAAGGCTAAATTACCCTAATGGCACCCCAACTATAGCATTTGAGCGTTTTTGGCACCTTAACTTTCCACTAGTTTTTGGCACCCAAGCTTCATAAATAGATCTTTTGAAGCACCTATCGTGAATTTTGAAGTACATCGAGACTGTTAGAATAATTGTCGTTTTCTTATTGAAAAATTTGTGAATAAAATAAAATAAAATTAGACTGATGTTACCGGCCTCTGGGGAAGTCGTGCACGAAGTACTGCCCTAAGAGTTGATTCGAGATCTGTGTGCAGACGTTCCCGAAGCTCCTAGTGGTAAAACCCCCCGCACTACCGGTATCTCGTCGCCGACACGACTCGGAGAGAACGACCAGGACTTAGCTATGCCCAGAGCTTGGAGACGAGCGAAACGACGAAGATTGGACAGAATAGAATGTTGGCAGCAACAGTTTAGAGATGAAATTTCTTATTGTGTTTACAAAGAAAACCAGTCAAATATATAATACTCATCCAATATGTAACGGCTTGAATTAATTTTTTCTATTAATTCAGCCGTTACACAGGAGAAGGAGAGAATGAACCTGGACACAAAATATATTAACGGTTCAAAAACAATTAGTAACGGACAAAATTAATTTTTCAACGTTCAGAAAATTAAATGAAAAATTGAAGAGGAGCAAAAAGAATTTTAGGGTCCCAGCCCGAATCCGAAGAGGAAATCGAATCGGCATTCGGCGTCCGCAGATGTGGGCGCGTACCCGCACTCGTTACGGGCGCCGAACCTAACCGAGCCGAGCCGGGCCGCGGCGGCGGCACGCGCGTGTAGCCCAAGGGGTTCCCCACACAACAACTTTAAGAGAGCAAAGAACAGAGACTAATATATGTACACAAGAAGGGTTTGGCCCATCCGATGTGGGACTAAAAAAAGGAGCTTGAGCTTTTGCTAAAGCAAAGCCAACAATCCTCCCCCAAAAGGTCAAGTTCCGAAACAGAGATAAGAGTGAAGTAAATAGAGAGAGAGAGAGAGAGAGAGCATCTGGGCAGTAAAATACTATGCATAGATGAGATGGACTACAGCCTTGAATCTCACGTAGTGACTATTGCCTTAATCTGAAGAAGTGCTTGATGGACTATGCCTTGAATCAGACTTTTGAACCAGATTTAGAAAAATAGCACACATAGTACGCTAGAGGTCCTTGGTCTATCGGGTGGCGCTTTTAAATGGCCATGCGCACTTTTCCACATTCATGAGAGTTGTCTGGGATCGCCCTGTCCCATAGTCGCGGCATTTACGACCTCTCATATAGGTAAGTCCTTAATGGTTGGTGATATGAATCAACCCAGCATTACAGCTTGGACCTATGAAGAGTTTAACCTCATCCTAACCATATCACACAGGAACACTGTCACCATAGGGATGGGGAGTCATTGTACACATGTACAGCCGCTTGGGCTTTATTTTAATGAGACTTTAATCTCGAGTCAGTGTTCCATAAAGTCACCTAAGTTCAGCTTGTTTCTACCCATTGAACTGGCTTCTTGGGATCTTCAGTCAGACTCGGTTGGGTTGCCACTGCTGGTGACTAACTTATGGGCTTAACCCCATCCCCCTCGATGATTCTAGGATCAAAGTCCTAGACAGACCCTTCGTCAAGTGATCTGCAAGGTTCTTTTCTGACTTTATATAGTCAAGAACCACATATTTGCCTAGTAGGCTTTTTATTGACTTGAAGCGCAGCTGTAGGTGCCTGTTCATCTTAGCATTCACAGAATCATGCTTTAGTAGTTCAACAACAGATTTATTATCACAGTTTATAGAAATTGCAGGAACATGACTAAGAGAAACAGGTATATGCATAATAAGATTTTTAAGCCATTCAGCTTCTGTGCAAGTTGTATCTAAAGCTATCATTTCGGAGTCCATTGTACTCCTAGCTATGATAGTTTGCTTACAAGAACCCCAGGAGATTGCAGTTCCTCCTAGAGTAAATACATATCCAGTAGTAGATTTTATATCATGTGAGTAGGTTACCCAGTTTGCATCTGAATCATAGTTTGAAGTATCGGCCGATACCGATCCAATACGGCCGATACCGATACAGTTTGGCATGTCCCGATCCGATACCGACCGATATCCGATACTGACCGATACCGACATTAGAGGTCTCTTTTCCGGTCAATTCGACAAAGAAAATTAAATTAAAAAAGACCAATTAGCAAGGGCGTAAAAGCATAGTAAGGTTGTAAAAGCATATAAATGAGGAAAACTTATCTATCGCATATAAATCAATCTACAATGGTGACTACTATTTCATTCAATTTCAAAAATACTAAGAAACAACACTAAAAATACTTTAAATTATGCATAAATGTATAAATATTTTCTAAAATGTTAATAATTTACTAATAGTTGTTTGCTTTCCGATACCAAAAAATCCGATACTCCGATTCGAAACCGCCGATACTACCGATACCGCCGATCCCGATACTCATTGGAATGGTCCGATACCGATTCCGATACCGATACTTTGAACCTGATTCTGAATAACCTTCTATGATATCAGGGTGCCTAGTAAAATGAAGTTTGTAATCTAGGGAGCCCTTGAGATATCTAAATACCCTATCCAAGGCAATCCAATGTGACTGATTTGGGTTACTGGTATATCTACTTAGTCTCCCAATAGCAAATGCAATATCAGGTCTTGTCCTGTTTGTTATATACATAAGGGAGCCTATCATCTGTGAATATTTATATTGTTCCAAAGGTGATCCTTTATTCTTTTTTAGTACAGTACTGCTATCATAAGGAGTAAGGACAGGTTTCTTATCAAATAACTCAAACCTTTTTAGCATTTTTTCAATTGAATGTGCTAAAGATAGAGTATAACCCTCTTCGCCTTTGGTCACTTGTATTCCTAAAATTAAGTTGGCTTCTCCTAGGTCTTTCATATCAAACTGGTTAGATAAATAGTTCTTTGTAATATTTATCAATTCCAGTGATGAACCTAAGATAAGGATGTCATCTACATACAAGCATAAAATGACACAACTTTTACATGTACCTTTAGAGTATATACATTTGTCATACTCATTTGACAAGAAACCATATTCACAAATTACTTTGTAAAATTTATTGTGCCATTGTTTGGAAGCTTGTTTCAAACCATAGAGGGATTTTACTAGTCTGCAGACTTTCTTTTCTTGACCTTTAGCAATGAAACCTTCAGGTTGGTCCATATAAAGTTCTTCCTCTAGATCTCCATTCAAAAATGCTGTCTTTACATCCATTTGATGGATTAACATATCATGAATGGATGCTAAGGCCAAGAGAGTTCTAATGGATGTGATCCTAGCTACAGGAGAGTAGGTATCAAAATAATCTAACCCTTTCTTCTGGGTAAAACCCTTAGCAACGAATCTAGCTTTGTATTTCTCTATAGTACCATCGGCTCTGAGTTTCTTCTTGAAAATCTACTTACAACCTATTGGTTTATTGCCTAAAGCTAGATCTGTTAGAAACTAAGTGTTATTCTCCATGATGGAGTTGTATTCACTGTTGATGGCTTCTTTCCAGAAGGGAGCATCAGGAGACGACATTGCTTCTTCATAAGTTGAGGGATCACCCTCTATCAAAAAGGTGAAGAATCCTTCTCCTAAATTTTTTTCAATCCTATTCCTTTTACTCCGTCTAGGTTCTAAGTCTTGTTCAGATTGTGAGCTAGGTATTTGGACATGAGAACTAGTAGAGGGTATGGAGGAAGAGATTGAACTTCTTTCCTTAAAAGGAAATATGTTTTCAAAGTAAACTGCATCTCTTGCTTCTATAATGGTATTGTTAGAGATTTCATTTACTTCTGAGTGAGTCACTATAAATCTATTGGCATAGCTGTCTAAGGCATATCCTATGAAAACAGCGTCTACAGTCTCGGGACCAATCTTTCTCTTTTTAGGTTCGGAAATTCCAACTTTAGCAAGGCATCCCCAAACTCTAAGGTAATTAATCTTAGGAGCTCTACCTTTCCACAGCTCATAGGGAGTCTTATCTTTTGTCTTACTAGAAATCCTATTAAGAATGTAACAGGCAGTTAAAAGGGCTTCTTCCCACAAGTTATCAGGAGCACCAGAGCTGAGAAGCATGGCATTCACCATATCTAACAGAGTGCGGTTCTTGCGTTCAGCATCTTCGTTAGACTGAGGTGGATATGGAGCAGTTACCTCATGAATTATTCCATGTTCTTCACAGAAGTTAATCATTTCGTTTGAGGTATATTCTCCACCACGATCAGATCTAAGGATCTTAATCTTCCTTTCTAATTGATTCTCAGCTTCAGATTTGTAGACCTTAAATTTATCTAGAACTTCATCTTTGGTTTTGAGAAGGTAGATATAACAATACTTTGAATAATCATCTATAAACGTAACAAAGTATTTTCTACCGCCTCTGATCAAAATCCTATTTGAGTCACATACATCACTATGGATAAGTTCTAGAAGGTCAGAATTTCTTTCTACAGATTTGAATGGTAATTTAGTGTGTTTGGCTTGAACACAAATATCACATTTGTGTTTGTCATCTATTGGAGTCTTGGGAATAAGATCTAAAGTCATCATCCTTTTAATAGAACCTAGGTTCACATGACCTAGTCTGCCATGCCAAACATTTGAAGATTCTATATTAGAGACAATGAGAGAACAATCAGAAATTTTATTCATTGTGCTTAAAATGAAAAAAACCATCTTTTACAAAGCCTTTTCCTATAAATGAGTCATGCTTAAAAAATACTACTTTATTTGCCTCCATTGTAATTTTGTATCCTGAGGCTACAAGAAGGGATCCACTAACTAGGTTTCTCCTGACAGACGGCACATGAAGAACATCATGAAGAGTTAAGATTTTTCCTGATGTCATCTTCAGGTCAATTTTTCCTCTTCCAATAATTTGTGCCGTTGAGCCATCTCCTAGGGTCACACCTCCTCCACTTGATTCCTGATAGTTTGAAAAACATGAGCGATCAAACGAAACGTGAACATTAGCTCCAGAATCCAACCACCAATCATCAGAATGGTAAGAGAGGTTAATAAGAGGTTGAAAGCTTACAGACCTGAAGGAACTCGAAGAACCTTTGTGAAGCATGTTCGCTTTTGGTCTAACTGAGCCCTTTCCTTTGTAGGAGGTCTGGACAGCTTCCTTCTTCCTATGGTAGCAGTTGGTGGCCATATGGTTTGTTTACCACACACAAAATAAAATCTCTTTTGATCCTGAGTCTGACTGAAGTTTCTAGGTTTTTGGTTTTGGTGGTGATAGTTTTGGTGGTTAGGCTGAAAGTTTTTCTTCTTCTTGAAGAAATTCTTTTTGGATTTATAAGGAAAATTAGATTTGGGTTTTCCTTGGCCTTCTACAAGGTTTACCTTAGCTTTAGATTCAGTCTTAGGCTTAGACCTCAATATAATTTGTTCTTCGGTTCTAATTTTCTTTAGGACTTGATTGTAGGTAAGATCTCCTTGTGTATGGATAAGTTCCTTAGAAATATCAGACCAAGAGGGAGGTAGCTTCTCAATTAGGCATGCTATTTTATGCTCATTTGAGAAAGATGTGCCTTTGGCTTGAATATGCCTAAGGTATTCTTGGAATTCATGGAGTTGGTCATTCATTGGCTTGTTATCTACCATGAAATACCTACCTATTGAATGTTGAAGAATTAAACCTTTCTATTCCAGCATCATCACAGCCGTATTCATCTTCCAAAGCTTTCCAAAGTTTTTTAGCGCTCTTGTATTCAAAAAATATATCATACAAGGATTCAGATAATGCGCTTAGAATTCTATGAAAGCAGTGGAAATCTATCTCTTTAGGGGTTTTTGGTTTCGAGGAGGTGGACACTCCTATGTCAGACTCAGTATCATCAGAATCATTTGTGATGGGTGTGGACTCATCAATGGCTGAAATAAGTCCTAAGGTCGTGAGCCAAAATTTCATTTGGCTCTGTCATCTTTTAAAGTATGAGCCATCAAACTTAACAGGTTTTGCAGTAGAGGATTCCTCCTTACCAGTCATGATTGCAGTCTGAAAAATATAAATTTATTTAATAACAATGTCCAAGATAATAGTTTAGGTGGTCTTTGCTAATCAATCTTAAAATCTTTAGTTTTTCAAGTGTTGATCAACTCAGGTTAGCTGTAGGGGCCGGTTCTCAGCTAGCGGCGGTCCGAAGACTCTTAAGTACCGTGTCGCTTAGGGCTATTTACACCCGGTTGACAGAAGGACCCTTTCGGCTTGTGCCCGAGTTTCTCTACTTTAAAACTATAGATTTGAAGATTTTATTTGCAATTTTCTTTTTACTAAACTATTTTTTTTTGGTCCTAGATTGCTTTCAAAATACTAAGTGATTAAAAATGAAACAAATTGTATGTTACAATTGAAATGAATTTTGTGATCAAAAATTGCAATTGACAAAATTATCAAATGTGCTAACAATTTTTAAAACACTTTAAGCAAATTTGCAATTTGACAGTATAGTAAGCAACTTGATAAGTACACAAATAAATCAATTGAGGAAATGAAGCAAATTGCTACAGTAACTATTAACTTGATTTTTCTAGAAAAATTTGCTTAAACAAATAGTAACTATTAACTTGAATTTTCTAGAAAATTTTGCTTAAACAAATAGTAACTATTAACTTCAATTTTTTCTAGAATAAATCAACTCTAACATACGATTATCAGTAACTATTTAAACAAACAGTAACAAATAGTTAGAAAAATCAATTCTAACAGATAAATCAATTCTAACAGTAACTATTTAACAAACAGTAACAAATAGTTAGAAAAATCAATTCTAACAAATAAATCAATTCTAACAGTAACTATTTAACAAACAGTAACAAATAGTTAGAAAAATCAATTCTAACAAAGAATCAACTCTTAGATTGTTAGAATAATTGTCGTTTTCTTATTGAAAAATTTATGAATAAAATAAAATAAAATTAGACTGATGTTACCGGCCTCTGGGGAAGTCGTGATTCGGGATCTGTGTGCAGACGTTCCCGAAGCTCCTAGTGGTAAAACCCCCGCACTACCGATATCTCGTCGCCGCACACGACTCGGAGAGAACGACCAGGACTTAGCTATGCTCAGAGCTTGGAGACGAGCGAAACGACGAAGATTGGGCAGAATATAATGTTGGCAGCAACAGTTTAGAGATGAAATTTCTGATTGTGTTTACAAAGAAAACCAGTCAAATATATAATACTCATCCAATATGTAACGGTCTGAATTAATTTTTTCTATTAATTCAGCCGTTACACAGGAGAAGGAGAGAATGAACCTGGACACAAAATATATTAACGGTTCAAAAAATTAGTAACGGACAAAATTAATTTTCCAACGTTCAGAAAATTAAATGAAAATTGAAGAGGAGCAAAAAGAATTTTAGGGTCCCAGCCCGAACCCGAAGAGGAAATCGAATCGGCATTCGGCGCCCGCAGATGTGGACGCGTACCCACACCCGTTACGCGTGCCAAAACGAGCCGAGCCGGGCCGGGCGGCGGCGTGCGCGTGTGGCCCAAGGGGTTCCCCACACAAGAACTTTAAGAGAGCAAAGAACAGAAACTAATATATGTACACAAGAAGGGTTTGGCCCATCCGATGTGGGACTAAAGAAAAGAAGGAGCTTGAGCTTTTGCTAAAGCAAAGCCAACAAAGTATATCTTGTAGTACAAAAGTGCAATTTAAATACTTCTATTGCTAGATATTCTTTTGAAATTGTCCCGATGCGCTTCAAAATTAACAAAATATGCTTTAAAAGAGCAATTTATGAAATTTGCTTCAAAATTAACGAAATGTGCTTCAAAAGAGTAATATATGAAATTGGGTGCCAAAATCGAGCAGTAGAAAGTTAAGGTGTCAAAAACATTTGAGCGCTATAGTTGGGGTGCCATTAGGATAATTTAGCCACTTTCGTAATGTAAAGTCCTACTTTGACAAACAACAATGGAGTTGTAAACTAGATAGACACTAGTCCAATCTAAATTAGTACAAATTACCTTGGAGTGTAGATCCAATGATTTTCTGAGTCCGTCCTTTCGTCGAGCAATGCATGTGCAATTCTCATAAACAATAAACTTCCCTCGTAAGTCTGCAACATTCATCACTTCTCATATGCATCGCAACAAACAGGTAAAGATGCAATCCAAATCACTTTTGCAACTGGAGTTCCGGATGTTGACTCGCCCTTAACCTTATTGTAAGCAAATAAAGCTTCTCATTCGTTCTGGCTTGCTCAGGAATGATAGAAAATTGCATGCTTACAAAAATTGTGGTGGAAGATTTGGGACAAAGAAGAGGGCAACCTTATAAAAATCATCAAATAGCAACCTTATAAAAATCATTAGATTGGGCCATGGAAGCTGGGAGGGATCTGTCAAAAGGCATATAGAAACCCAGTCGCAACTCATTGGAAGTGGGAAACCCAGCTGGGGATCTGGCGAAAGGCATATAAACTTTACAGTGGGACCCACTTGTCATACACCGGATGTATCAAAAATTTTGATATAGTTGGTTGTATCAAAAAGTCTTTCCCCGCTTGGAATGTAGGAGACCCAGTCGCAACTCATTGGAAGTGTCACCTATAGTTATCAAGCGGGCCAGTCCTCTCTGGTCCATGTACTATAACGGACCAAGGGTGAAAATGTGAGTCCAGTCTGAGCCCAAAACACACTAGATTTCGGACCATACCGGTTGGATCGAACCTCGGATCGGGCATGGTCGTATCTATGCCACGATATTACGCAAGCATGTATCAGCCTCCTATTGTGAATATTTATTTTCCATCATTCTCCTCGGCTTCAAAAAATTCACCTTTTGGTGAATCACGTAAGCGTAAAATTCGAGAATTATACTCTTGGTAATGTTCTCCAAATTGGCTATGGCAGAGACCTCTGCTTTGATAAGGTAGTCAATATAGAGATTTCTGACAAGAATATGAAATTCAACGGTGATACCAGATGTTGTTGTCACGACACGCTTCCACTTTTGGGATACGAGTACGTGGCCAAGCCCAGCCTACTCCGTAACATCTGCGGTAGTACGCTGTCTATGATACATAATGGTCCATAACAAGTACAAGATATATATATCATCCACAAACTAAGTCATGACAAGAAATTAAACTTAATAGTCTCAATAATTTATTTAAAAAAATTAATTCACTACAACTAGAGATAGTCTCGTGAACAAATCCGATAAAATAAAATAAACGCAACTAAAACTAAAGTATATATACTAAGTCTACTAGCTAAGAACAATACGAAAAGCATAAGAAAAAAAATATGCTACTCCGCATCTGTAGAAGAGACCAGCACGTTGGTAACGTTGGTGTCACCAAGATACTCACCATAGACCTCGGGACAAATCACGTCATCTAAAGCTGAAAAATATATACAGTCAAAATTGGAGCAAGATCACCATAACACTACACTAAACTATATAATATACATACATGAAGGAACAATAGTAAAAGAAAGAGAAACTATGGGCATGCTACGACATGACGAGGCGAGTACAACTTTGACGTGGAATCAATAGAAAAGTATGCGCAAGAAAAAAATGAACAACTCGAAAATATAGCAACATGAATCAAGTCACGTGTACAATGTATTTTAGAATACAAGTTTCTGCATATGGAGGGGTTAGGACATACGACAGTTGGTACGTGAGGTACAATGGCTGCTATCAACATTGACATTATGGATTTGAACATAGCGTAGACTACATGCATACTAA
>JAYESA010000004.1:157398653-157416153 GCA_036927795.1 Iris macrosiphon
AAAAAAAAACCCTATTTTCTAGAATTGGGTAGTGACAAGCCTACCCTCCTTAAAATAATTTCGTCCTCGAAATTAAAAGACGAAACTAGGACAGGAATGCAAGAAAAGAACTATACCTCAGGGCTCGAAGAGATAGGGGTATCGCTCGCGCATTTCATCCTCCCTCTCCCAGGTCGACTCACCTGGAGAGTGATGCCTCCACGCGACGCGAACCAAGGGAATAGTCTGGTTCCTCAATACCTTCTCCCGTCGATCCAGAATCTCCACCGGCTGCTCTGGATAGCTAAGAGTAGGGCCCACCATGGTCTCTGAGTGATCCAATACGTGACTGGGATCCGCCACGTACCATCTCAACTGCGACACGTGGAACACATCGTGAACTCCCTCTAGCGTAGGCGGCAACTCAAGCCTATACGCCACGGCGCCGACCCTCTCAAGGATACGGAAGGGTCCGACGAAACGTGGGCTAAGCTTCCCGCCTCCACCGAAGCGAATAGTGCCCCGCGTCGGAGAGATCCTCAGGAACACCAGATCTCCAACCTAGCACAAACAAGGTCTCTGCACTTAGTCTAAAATAAATAATCACAAGCAAACACAAGAACAAAATCTAGATTCTAAGCTATACCTCGAACTCCAAAGGTCTCCGGTGGCTATCGGCCCAATGTCGCTGCCTGTCCTGCGCCACCCGAAGTCTATCTCTAATGAGCTTGACCTTCTCCGCTGCATCAACCACCATCTCCGGGCCAAGCAAAGCTCTCTCGCCTACATCATCCCATGATAACGGAGTACGACACCTCCGTCCATACAATGTCTCGAAAGATGACATCTCGATACTGGCTTGGTAACTGTTGTTGTAAGCAAACTCTACCAAGTGCAAGTGATTCTCCCAAGAGCCTCTGAAATCCAGAACACAAGTGCGAAGCATGTCCTCAAGTGTCTGGATGGTCCTCTCTGACTGACCATCTGTCTACGGGTGATATGCAGTACTAAACTTGAGCTGGGTGCCCAAGCTAGCCTGCAGACTCCTCCAGAAATGCGAAGTAAAGTGACTGTCCCGATCTGATACTATGCTCATAGGAACTCCATGCAGTCTGACTATCTGGCGCACATATATCTCTGCTAGTCTCTCTGTAGACATACCCACTTTGAATGTTAGAAAGTGGGCCGATTTGGTCAACCTGTCCACGATGACCCAAATCGCATCCTTCCCGCCTGGAGAAGTCTAGAAACAAAATCCATGGTCACATGCTCCCATTTCCACTCCGGAATGGGTAACGGCTGGAGTAATCCTCCTGGCCTCTACCTTTCCGCCTTCACCTGCTGGCACACTAAGCATCGGGATACGAAGCACGCTACCTCCCGTTTCATCCCGTACCACCATGCATGCTTTCTCAGATCTCTATACATCTTATTGGCACCTGGATGCATAGAATACTGGGATCGATACGCCTCCTGAAGAACCTCCTCGCGCAATAACCTGCTCGGCACACACAACCTGATACCGTGTCGCAAAGAACCATCATCAGCAATGGTGAATTCATCTGATAATCCCATCTGAACATGCGCCCTGATGCTCCTCAGGGACTCATCCTCAAACTGTGTAGCCCTGATCCGGTCTACCAACTCTGACTGAATCTGCAGTCCCCACATCTGTATCTCAACTCCAGGCACTATCACCTTAATGCCCAAGTTCTCTAGATCTGCCAGAAGATAACGATCTGTAGTCAGGCACATAGCTACCAGATACCTACTCAACGTATCCGCAACTACGTTCGCCTTTCCTGGATGGTACTGCAATAATATGTCGAAGTCTTTCATCAACTCCAACCATCTCCTCTGCCTCATGTTCAGCTCTTTTTGGGTAAACACATGCTTCAAGCTCTTGTGGTCTGTGAAGATCTCCACACGCTCTCCGTATAAATAGTGTTTCTACAACTTCAGAGCAAAGATGACCGCTGCCAACTTCAAATCGTGGGTAGGGTAGTTCTTCTCATGAGGACGTAATTGCCTGGAAGCATAGGCAATCACCCTCCCATTATGCTGCAACACACAACCCAATCCCTTCCTCGATGCGTCACTATAGATAGTGAAACCTCCAGAACCTGATGGCAACGTCAACACTGGAGCTGTCGTCAACCTCCTCTTCAGCTCATCAAAGGCGATCTGGCACTCCTCTGACCAAACAAACTCTACGTCCTTCCGAGTCAGCCTAAACAACGGCTCTGCAATCCGGGAAAAATCCTGAACAAATCTCCTGTAGTAACCTGCCAGTCCCAGGAAACTCTTGACCTCGGCTACTGAACTCGGAGCACTCCATGCCTCAACTGCCATGATCTTTCTCGGATCTACCGAGATACACTCTCCAGTCACCACATGACCAAGGAATTCAACCTTGTCAAGGAAGAACTCATACTTTGAAAGCTTTCCATAAAGCTTCTCCTTCCTGAGAGTCTCCAGCACTATCCTCAGATGCTCCTCGTGCTCATCTGGGGTCTTTGAATACACCAAGATGTCATCTATAAACACTACCACAAACCTGTCCAGATACTGATGGAATACCTTGTTCATCAGATTCATGAACATTGCCGGAGCATTAGTCAACCCAAACGGCATCACCATGAACTCATACTGTCCATATCTGGTCTGAAAAGCTGTCTTCGAAATATCCTCCTTCCTAACCTTTACCTGGTGGTAGCCTGTCCTCAGATCAATCCTGGAAAACACCCTCGCTCCGCTCAACTGGTCAAAAAGATCATCAATACGCGGCAGCGGATACTTGTTCTTGATTGTGAGGTTGTTCAGAGCCCTGTAGTCCATACACATCCGTATCGACCCATCCTTCTTCGGCACAAAAAGTATCGGAGCACCCCACGGAGAAGAACTAGATCTGATAAATCCCTTGTCCTGAAGCTCATCCACCTGCTTCTTCAACTCTATCAGCTCACTGTTGCTGACTCTATAGATGCATTGGGATATCGGCTCCGTTCCTGGCACCAAGTCTATAGAGAACTCCACGTCTCTGTCCGGAGATAACCCTGACAACTCCTCTGGAAAGACATCCATGTACTCCTCTATCAGTGGATGTAGCAACCTCGGCTCTACCACCAGGGCTCCGCAGAAGACTCCCTCGCTCTGCTCCGCTGCTCCTCTGGCAAACTGAAACTCTGGCTCACCCGGCGGACTAAACAAAACTCTGCCTCCACGACAATCTATACTAGCACAATGCATACTCAACCAATGCATCCCGAGTACAATATCGTAGCTCGGAAGTGGCATTACGAGTAGGCACACACTTAACTCTCGGCCTCCCAAGGTAACTCTCCGGTCTCTGCAGACATCACTGACTAGGATGATACCACCCCCGGTCGTGATCTTGCAGAGTCTAGCTAATGGTTCAGCAACAAGATGATGTCTAACAGCAAAAGATACAACACAAAGCTATGGGAAGCCCCGAAATCAAATAAAGCAAGTGCTGGAATGGAATCAAGAAGAACACAGATCAAAAGAAGTCAATACAGTGCAAGAAACGATATCATCAAAGAAGGACAGTAATATTGCAAAAGAAATAATTTCAGGAAAATTAAAGATAGCAAAAGAAATCAGGAAGGGTCCTAGTTGTGATTGAGCACACACTCTCTCAGCCTATATCCTATATCCTATTGCAGGTAAACCTAAAAACTAGACCTGCATGGGCCGCCACCAAAAACGTGTCATGACCCACACCCAAAAATCGGGCATCAGTCGTGGGTACGTCCAGCCTACGCCGCAGAATCGGCGATAGAATGCTGTAAAGGTCTGTTCTAGGTCAACCATCTATATATATATCTCACAAAAATCTGACAATAACCTCTCCAAAAGGAGGACAACCACGCAATATATATAATCTCTCAATCACAATAACTAGGGGAAGAAATAAAAGAACGATATGATAGCAAAAGGAAACAGAACCAAAGAGAGCAAGACAATATCCAAAATATACAGTCAAAGTCTATAATAGCTACAATATCTCACAACATCAAAAGAATAAGTACAATCATCCAGAAATAAACCACTGGGAACAACCCAGGAAACCCACCTAGCTAACTAGGGCGCTAAAGGTGTCTCCTCGGCGCACTTCTCCTCTGTCTCGGGGTCACAACCCTCATCAACACCCGGCCCGTAGAACGTCGGGCAATAATCCTCAGGATCCTCTGGAAAAAATATGCCCAGTCAGGACTGGAGCGAAGTACTTAACTCTGAAAGTAACTCCAAATGCATGGTAAGGTGTATATGACGAGCAATAGAAAAGTATACAAGATGCACAGGAAATAAATATATGCTGGAGAACAATAAGTAGCTGCAATATAAACTGGAGAACAATACAAGTAGTGGAAAAGTAACTGCAGGTGAGAAAACATGAATACTAGCTAAGTGCCTTGAGCACAAGTTTGTTATGTGATCGGCTTAGGTTGCACATGAAAAATACTACGATAACTCCGTTATGCGTGAGTTGCATAACCGACATACACATGAATACTGTTTGGCTTTGATCACATAACCAACTCCTACTCCCCTCCCCCACTAATACCATTGGATCCAACCATAATATGCTACGTACATGATAATAGCTCGCGCACATGAAGGCGAGAGCACAAGAAGCACATGATATCACATGAGAATCAATACCCGAAGCACACGATAAAATACACGTGATAGAGTACCCGCTGAACACGGTAAGGGGGATAGCATCTCATGACGGGATCCACTAGTACCAGCTCGTGTAACAATGTGTCAGAATTAAGTATCACAATTCTAGAACAGGTGATATAAACGCTATCATAAAATAAAAACTATCAGAGGTAGGTACTCGCCTGATGTCCTGAGCAACTGATGAGGATCGAGATCCGGACCGGTGTCGCAAGAACCTATTGCGAAAAGAAGAATTAAACAGGGTTCTAAGGATTTAAACTGATATAAAATAATTAAAAAAAATATGCTTCTAGGTCTATTCTAGGTCGAACGGGTCAAACCGGTAAAATTTGGGTCAAAAAGTTAACCCGGGGTCCAAAAAGTCAACTCTAGGTCAAACCTAGGTCAAACATTGACTTTTACGGTCAACTAGGACAATTATGGTCAAATCTAGGTCAAACTAGGGTGCCCCTGAAATTCTAGGTCAAACTAAGCTCATTAACCTAGAAAACTCTCAAACTCGCCTCCTCGAGATACCGGGATACCCTTGGTATCCGATACCTCGCCCTAGGCCACGCACCCCGCCTAAACCCGCTAAAACCTATGCTAGCACGCGTAAATATATACACATAAATATATAAAAATTACTCCAATACTATTCCTAGGCTATTGCTCAAAAATCCCGCTCGAAACTTAATACCTCAGATATCTCAAGATATTGAGGTATCGCTCTAAAACCCCTCTAACTAGCTATCTAGTTAGCTATATAGATATATTCCTAGTTATTAATATAGGCTAGAATATCTATAACTATCATATTTTATACATATCTAGGTATATATATATATATATATATATATATATATATATATATATATATATATATAGGTATCCACAACACACATACTTATATACCCATATCCCTACATATATACATATATAGCACATATATATCTATACCTTATATATATATATATATATATATATATATATATATATATATATATATATATATATATATATATATATATAAATATATATATATATATATATCTAATACCTAGCTATCTATCTATCCATCTATCTAACTATCTATAGATATATCTATCTAATCTATCTAACTAATTAGCTATCTATCTAACTATCTATCTATCTATCTTATTATCTATCTATCTAATAATCTAACTAACTATCTATCTAGATAACTATCTAACTATTAATCTATCTATATAGATATATATATCAACCAATCTATCTATCTATATCACTCTCACACCAAGCTACCTAGCCACGCAGTGCTGCGCCGAAGTTGCTAGCTGCTGCTGCTGCCTTAATCTGCTGCTGCTGCCCTTACTGCTGCTGCTGCTTGCTGTTATTGCTGCTGTGCTGCTGCTTAGCTGCTGCGGCCTGCTGCCCCCCCCCCCCCTCGCTCGCCTCGCACACAAAAATAAGGACACACACACACACACACACGTATATACATATATATATAACACTATATATATATATATATATATATATATATATATATATATATATATATATATATACACACACACACACACACACACACGCACACTAACATATATTAACACACACATACACACGCACACACACTTACATATAGGTATATAAATACACACATCTATATATACATAGACACACACTAATCTATATACATATATAAACACACCTATTTATATATATATGCATACACACACACACACACACACACACACACACATATATATATATATATATATATATATATATATATATATACACACACACACATATATATATATATATATATATATATATATATATATATATATATATACACACACACACACACACACACACACACACACACACACATATATATATATATATATATATATATATATATATATATATATATATACACACACACACACACACATAGACATATACATACACAATCACATATATATAAATACACACATATATATATAAATATATATACATATATAGACACACATACAAATATATATATATATATATATATATATATATATATATATATATATATATATATATATAGACACTTAAACACAAACACAATACTACACACAACCACGCACACAACACTCTCCAACGCTCGCCCAACGGCCCCGACACGCACAAATACCTATAAATATATAAAATATAATCCGAGAATTCTAGCACACACTCCCCGAAGCTAACCCAACGCGCGCACAAGCCCGAAACTAGGAAACCAAGTCGAAATGGTCGTTCGGTCATTTCGACGAACACGCGGTGTGCGGTTCGGAAAACCTCCTGAAACGCATACCAAACCAACTCGAAATCGGTCCAAAATTTACCCACGGGTTCTAAACGATGCCTAGATCCTAGAAAAATACTACCGCATCGATTCTAGGTCCGTGGCGAAAATACGCACGCACTTAGAACCGGCGACGACGAAAACCCCAAATTTGCCCGAAACGCCCGTTTCTTCGCGACACGACTTTCCGTGTCCGAACGGAGACATGCACTCACCCTCAAGACACCCAACAACATCTACCTAGGTCCGTCTAACCTAGGATATCATCCAAAATTGGGCCAAATTCGGATTCCACCCGAAATTGACACAAAACCTAGTGTCAAAGTCTCCAAACTCAACCAAACTAGTTCCAACTTCCTCCCACGGGTAGGCTTAGGGTCTAGAAAGGTTCTAAAATATTAATTATACTACATAAAAGTAATTAACAAGGGGAAAGTGTAAACCCCCTAATTTTCAAGAATTTTGAAATTTGGATTTTTCACAATTTTCTGGAATTTTCTGGAAATTTCTGTGATTAAATTCAGGTGTTTTAATTATTAAATAATTTTTAATTGATAATAAATAATATTAAAATATTATGAAAATAATATTTTATGGTGTAAAATGAAAAACTAGACATAGGGTAATTTTCCGGAAATTTATTGGACCTCGGAAGTATTTTTAAAGCCATAAAAACAAATTAATAAATAAACCAAAATGAACCCTGCTTGAACCCGGTTTAATTTAAAATAAACCAAACCGGACCGGTTTACCCGAACCGAACCCAAATCCTTAACGGGTCGGGTCGGATCCGCATAGAACCCGACCCGGACCCGTTAACCCGCTAGACCCAAAATCCCCAACCGACGCGTACCCGACCCCTCGTCTCCCTCCGCCGGCTGAACCGCCGCGTAACCGACGGATGACCGCCTCCCCGCGCCGCTTGGCCTCCCAGCAACGCCCGACGCTCAGCTCCCCGCCGCCGCAACCGGTCGCGGCTCCCTCTGCCGCCTTCAGCCTATAAGAACCCTATTTTTCCCCCGCCGCTTCTCCCCTCCGCCGATCGTCTTCTCCGGCGACCCGAAGCCCTAGGCCCAGACCCCTCTCTCCGCCTCCTGCCTTCGGCCCTCGATGCTGCCACAGCGCCCCTCGCCGTCTCCTCCGCCGGCTGTTTCCCCCTCACGACCTTCTCCTTCTCCTTCTTCCCCGATCCTCCGCCACCACTGACTGAGACCCGCTCCGTCGACCACTTCCCGCAGAACCGCCCCAGACCTCGCTGCACCGCCCTCGCCAGCTCTGCCCGCCTCCTCCGGCGGCTCCCCAGCTCAGCAGCCCCAGCCGTAGTCTCCCCCGCAGCAGTGGCCGTCCGAGCCCGGCCAACGACCCTCGGCTTCGTCCCAGCCGTCTCAGGCGACCGCCTCCTCCGCTGTCCGGCCTCCCTCCGGCACCCTCCAGCCTCCGGCGAGCTCTGGCCGGACACTGATGCCCTAGGGTGGACACGGATACAGCCGCCTCGGACACGGACACATGAGCCCTAAACCCTAACCCTAGGCGTGTCGGACACGGAGATTTCTGTTTTCTGGAGCCCTGTTCAGGTACTCATATCTCTCTCCTCGTAGCTCTGTTTTTTATTCCGTCAGTTGCATCGCGTAGCCTGTATGACCCCCTCGATGCCCGTGCAAACCGCTCGGAGCATCGCGTCCTGTGGTGATCGCGAATCGCGATCCAAAAACAGGAAAACCAACGCCCTATTTCACCCCGGAACTGAGTACGCCCGGCCAAACGGGACGACTTGGTCACGTGCGGTCTTCACCGATACGTGCGCGTCGTTGATACGGATGTGCGGAATTTCACAGAAGCTGATTCGGATGTGCGTGCACACCGAAATCAGTACGTATCCGCGGACAACGCCCCGTATCCGACCTTTCTGGATCTCGCTGTAACTTAGTGTATACACGTCGGATCGAGACGAAACTTGCACCATCGGACTCGTAGCAATACGCTGGTCCTGTGAGCCAAGTTTGGTTCGATTCTGAGAACGTTGACAAAATTGCGTGTCGTGGGCCCCACAAGCTCCACTTGACGGGCGATTTTGTGATCGGCTCATCGGAATCCAATTTTGGAAGTTCCGTTGGATTTGTATCATCGTTCCTGACCCGTTGACACTAAGTTGGACAGATTTGGAGACCTTTGACCCTGACGCATTTTTCGGTGCAAAGCGGCCCACATCTGGACCCCGCCTTGACCCAAAAATGTCATTTTCGCCCCTGTGTCCAAATTGGACTCAAGGACAGGCATTTTTAGCTGATTGATATTTTCTGGATCTGATGGTGATGTTTGTTTTAGCAACCAGAGTACTCTCTGCAAATCCCGCTGAAGTCAGAGCTACAGTTGGAGCCAAAAACCCAGGCAAGTGTACCTTGCCAATCTCTGCAGTTTTTGCTATTTATTTCCTTGACATATATACATTATTGTACATGCTTGACCTAGGACCGTGTGACTTACTTAGCGTCTGATTACAGTCGGGTGCCAACACTGTACGCGGGGTTGTGTAAAGTCATCTAGAGATGGATACCGAGACCCTATACTTCTCGTACTTGCCTTATCAAGTACTTTATACCCAGGACACCTGACACTATTTATGATACAGAATTGTCTTGAGATATTCATGGTGATTCTGTATAGGATACAGTTTTCATGACTTATTCCTTTGTTTAGATATTATATGACTAGATGCATTAGTGATGATCCTGTATGGCATGGACATGAGACATCGTGGACATGAGATGCATGATTACATTGGGTGGGGAGAGTCACACAAGCTACAGGTTGATTATATATTATGCCGGTGTCGTAGTCTCCCTTTGAGCTAGACAACCACATGATATCACTACTACCGGCTCCCCGACACAGAGCTTGTAGTAGTTTCAGCCTGAGTTCTAGTGCTGCTCTTATCTTGCATATCACTTAGATGGTTATATAGTTTACCCTATTTATTTCATTATCTGCTGTACTGTATTTATTTTGGCATGAGCTTTCTTGTACCTTGCTATGTCCCCTGAGGACCTGGATCCGGATTATGTCCCCAGGATTAGCAGACGAGTACGACCCCGAGATATACAGGACAGGAGCACTAGCAGGAACAGGAGCAGGCATTGGAGCAGTACCAGGCCCAGTAGACGAGTGATCTCTTCGGGTATTTTCTGAGTATATCCTGTTTCCATACTCAGTACTTTTGTTGATATCTTTATCTATGTATCTGACAGTTGTATCAGACTTATATTGGGTTTGTTCCCCGATTTATATACTTGTGGCTTGATGATGGTGTATATATTTCCTTTTGTTGATTTTGATATATTCTTTCTGTGGATGAGAATAGTATACCCTGACTATTGTTTTACAGCTTAAGTATGTCCCGATGGATCCATTAAATTGGGTTTGTCCATCGGTGCGTGCTGCTGGCCATTGTCACGTGTCCGGTCCCACGATATTTTGGGATTGGGGCGTGACAGAAAGTTAGGGTTTATCTCTTGGGAGTTGGAATCCCAAGGCCAAAGTCTCCGATCTACTTGAAATCACCTCCATCAAGCTCCAAGCCTCCAAATCTTGCCTCCACACTAAATCTAGGCTCTACACACCTAGGTTAGGAAAACTGCAAGGTTAGGGTTCACATAAAGAAGAAGGAATGGAAGAAGGAAGGAAGAAAAATGGAAACACTTACTTGGAAGAAGGAAGGAAGAAGAAAGAAGAAGTGGAGAAGAAGAAGAAGTGAAGAAGAAGAAAAGGGGATGGGGGCTGCTGTGATAATCGGGTAGGGGCTGGAAATTAGGCCGGCCAAGCAAATAAAAGGGTTCCACAAGTTTCCAAATGCCCAAAACGCCCCCTCTCACTTGGTTTTGGGTTTCGGGTTCCAAAAGCGCTCAAACTAACTCCAAATCTCTCCAACTAACCCAATAAAAATATAATAAATATTTCTAAGCCCCAAAATAATTCTCACAAGGGTATGGGCTGGGTCGGACATGGGTCCACTAGGGTTTGACATGGGTCCAGGCTAGCCAAAACCCTAAAACAATCAATTAAAAATAATACAATCACTATTTAAATATAAATATAATTAATTAAATACAATACACAATTTACCAAAAAAAATACCCTATTTTCTAGAATTGGGTAGTGACAGAATATTTTTGTCATTTCATATTATTTATATATTGTGTGTAATTTTTATATATTATATTTATCATCATTGTTAGTGGACTAGATTATTTATTAGACTTGATGTTAGTGGACCCATTTGGACTTGACATGACCCATGGACCCAACATTTAGACTAGTTTTAATTAGGCTCATTTAATCACTTTTCTATTAATTAGAGATTAGAATATTCTCTTCATTAGAAATAGAAGATTCCTACTAATTAAACACCCTTCATAACAACCCAATATGGACATTTTTGATATTGTACATTACTTGGACCCCAAGCCAAGTGGCCGACCCTATTAGGAGGGGGAAATGTTCTATCTCCACTTTATTTGCACTCATTAATCCCTAATTTAGTGTTCTTCCCCAAATTAAATCATCCTTCCATCAATTTCCAATCAATTCACTCTCAATCCCTCTCATTCTCAACCATTATAAGGACTAGAAGCTTGGAGGAGACAAGGAGCATCAAGGAGGATAAGATTGTACTAGCTTGTGTCCTCTTTGTGTCCTTTTGAAGGAGTTCATTGGGAATCCATCTCCCAATAGGTATAACTCTCAAATTCTCCTATAATTATGTTCTAATTGTTCAATTTGACCATTAGGAATCCACCCATGGACTAAGACTATATATAGGAACAATAATTAGCTTTTAATGACCCCTATTATGAATGTTACATTGAGTTTTGTGTCCAATTTAAAAAAATCGAGATTGGTGCACAAAGTGTTTGTCAATTGGTTAATTGGACTAAATTGACACTAGATTGGTTGTGTGTGGCTAAATACGTGTTTACAATTGGATACGAGTAGGCCGTATCATGATAAAGAGTAATTTTGGAGATTTTTTTCTTTGACACTTGTGATGCACATATCATTTTCTCCACAACACAGTGCTATGGCTATTATTTGTTCTAATGGGACTCTAATTACTATATTAGATGTGTTCCTATATTTTGGATAGTGTTTGGTGAGGTTTGGTGGAGGTATCTTGTGTGTATCACAAGAGTATCATAGATATAGTGTGATACTAGTGTGGTGCACCATAGGTGTTTGCTATATTGTCCTAGTGTGTGCATTGTATGTATCCTAATATATTCATAACTACTAATTGATATATTAGTTGTATTATATATATATATATAACTTGATACATATATCATTAAGGTATATATGTATGAATATAGATGTAAGTGTATATTGTGTATATATACTTGTATTAACGATTTAAGTGTGTGTGTGTGTGCTTCTTGTTAGAAGAGTCCATACGAGTGTTGACTGATACATAGTATCAGTAAGTTCTTTTGAGCACGTGTCCACTTATTGTTGGCGAACTGAAATAATGGGGCTCGGGTGCTAGAGCTTGTGGGGGAGTAGGTGGACTGCAAGCATGGGGATTACCTGATCTGCAGTGGAGGTATACTGAACTATGTTCAAGTACAATGAGTGAGGGTATATCAGAAAATAAGGGTCAATATTCTTGGGCAAGAGCTTAGTACATTCAGGGAAGCATTCGAATGTGCATGTTGGCTTTATGAAGAATCTGATTCAGAGTATCAGGAATGTGTGAAGATGTGCAGTTGTACTATCAATTAGTGCAATGCATAGGGGTCTGTCTCTGTGAAATAGTTTAGTAAAAGAGGAATTTTAGTAGTGAAGCACTTAGGCTTAAGTTTAGGCTTGAAGGGAGTATGAGCCCTGATACACTGTGTCAGTGAAGTGGGAAGTTAAGTAAGCTTAGGATACTTGGGCATTTAGGGATGGCTAGAGGGTGATTATATAGAGTAACAATAAGAGTTTGATGGTGTGCATTAGTTCAGGGTATTGGTTACTACAGTGCATGTGTTTGAGCAACTATTGTAGTGCCTCGCTCCACGTTGGCACTATGTACAAAAGATATCGCTTTACTGGCTCAAGTGGAAGCCTTCTCGAAGAGTTTTTTGATTGAAACACAAGACGATTAATCTAGATGAGTGGGAAGAACTTTATTATCTGATTCTTTCATGCCTCAATAATGAATCTAAGTTTTATAATGCTAGTTGCTAAAAAGATTAATGTTTCTTTTACATGAATGGTAGAGCCTGCTTAAATGGAGAACTTGTATGCTTGTCTAAAGAGATAGAACCATTGCCATGCTAAGTTACACGATTACCGCTATCGAACGAATTATTGCCATGCTAATAAGAAGAGTAAAAGAATGCTTGAACATATTTCTTTATCATATGGTAAAGATAGAATAGAATTACATGCTTGCTAATGGAAAATTTCTTGAACATGTTCCATTGATTGCACTGCAAAAGGATAGAACTATTTGAATAACTTGTACTGTATGCTGAAAAGAAGATTGAAAGAAAAGAAGATTGAACCTATCAAATTAATTTAATATAAGAGATTGAAGGGCTATTAGCTCTATCGTTTGATTGAAAACTCTGCTTGTTTCTGAACATCTGCATCATATAGTATTTATTTTATAGAATTGCATTCATGCATTGGTCTTTAGACAACTTGTGCATAAGGATAATCCCATGACCGGTTCCTGGGGCACTGAGATTGTTCGCCCTGGGGGGGTCATCGAAAATACCCCAGGAAAAAGAAGTCCTCATGATCAGGCGTATTTTTATGTCTATTAGTTAGCTGGTTCACGTATCAAAGCAGCCATTTTGAGCATATTTTGGTGCAGTTCTGGGCCGTGATAACACCGCTACTTATCATAACGAAGTAGACTCATGGGCCATCATATAGTTAGGTCGTATGCTAGTACTTTAGCCTTCTTATATGCCTAACTGTTTGATGCAGAGACGAACAGGAAATAGAACCTTTATGATTATGCAAATTATTGCTAACTTGTATATTTTTTTGCATGGATAACCGTTCAGCTGTGGTAAGAGTCACTGAATAAGTGATAACTAGATATTACTTATGTTCCTTATCATAACTGTTCGTAAGATGTATCTGTTTTGCATGAATTACTTCTGCTTGAATTTTAGATGAATAGTCCTCTAGATGATGCTATTTTTATAAGAGAATAAATTTGGCTCACGATACATGCTGTGCACTTCACGATAGAGTACTCTTTATTGCATGCTTGAATTGAATATGAACTATAATTTCAAAGATGTTTTCAAAAGAAGTAAACTGACTCTAATCATGTACTGCATGAAATGAACCTAGGTAAAAGTAGAAAGATCACTAGTAATATAATATTTTATCACATGCTTTGTCATGCCCCAGTACCAGAATATGGAGACGAGCATGGCCAACTACCCCGTACAATGTACTATACGTCGTACGGTGATAACGGTTATAACTAGACAAGGGGTTCATATTATAAGTAAGTTACTTAGGGTTACACAGAACATCTTTTATCTCTGTCACGGCCCGTACCCAGAATTTGGGGCACGAGTACGTGGGTACGTCTAGCCTACGCCGCAGGATCGGCGGTAGAACGCTGTCTAGGTCATAATACTATCTAAACAATCTCACACGAGTATCCAACTCCATAATGAGACACAGATAGCATAATGTAATATGTAAATACTCAGTCACAGAACTAAAGTACGATAAGATATCGAAAAAAATAAACGAAATGCAACACAAGTCTAAACAAAATAATCTAACTAAAACAATAACATTCAAGTCTCAATATATGCCAAAAAATTATCCGGTACCATAAACTGATGAAA
The DNA here is from genome assembly GCA_036927795.1 of Iris macrosiphon. Classification (NCBI taxonomy): domain Eukaryota; kingdom Viridiplantae; phylum Streptophyta; class Magnoliopsida; order Asparagales; family Iridaceae; genus Iris; species Iris macrosiphon. The sequence goes on from JAYESA010000004.1 coordinate 157,413,504, forward strand.
GAAACTAACTGAATGACTAGTGATTCTGGCTAGACCTCCCAGAATCACACATGGCTACAAGGTCCAAGGCTGTAGCTACTCTCCCTGTGGTCCATAATATGTCGGACACCAGTCCTCTAAGTCGCAGTGTAGAAAAATATTTTCAGTCAGGATGGAGCGAAGTACAACCCAATAACAGTTCCAATTAATTGACAAGGACTATAAAACAATAAATAGATGATGCTATATACTGAGAGAAATAATAAATAGATACAATGGCAATAGTAAAGAGAATATGCAATATAGACAATATGGTATAGTCAGTGCATATATGAGATGAAGAAAAAGAACTACAATATCATATACAGGGTGATGTAGTATATAAACTGAAATGGAGAACTTTAACTATTCTAAGTGTTTGAAATCGTAGTTTTGAAATGTTATCGGCTTGGAAACTTATACGATAGCTACATGGCCTGGCTAATCATACGTGAGGTGTATGATTAACACTAACAATATCTACACTTGTACGATAGGGATTTGATCACATCTCTCACTAGCAATTTTCCCGCCCCTAACTAGTACAGTGGATCCAACCATGACACGTCACGATACACGAGCAATGTCCAATATATCATGTACAATGTCTAATATTAATGTCTAATATCAATGTCGTATACAATGTCAATACGATAACCAATGTAACATCTTATGACTGTAGATGCAGAGATGAACAGGAAATAGAACCTTTATGATTATGCAAATTATTACTAACTTCTATATTTTTTGCATGGATAACCGTTCAGCTGTGGTAAGAGTCACTGAATAAGTGATAACTAGATGTTACTTATGTTCCTTATCGTAACTATTCCTAAGATGTATCTGTTTTGCATGAATTACTTCTGCTTGAATTTTAGATGAATAGTCCTCTAGATGATGCTATTTTTATAAGAAAATAAATTTGGCTCACGATACATGCTGCGCACTTCACGATAGAGTACTCCTTATTGCATGCTTGAATTGAATATGAACTATAATTTCAAAGATGTTTTCAAAAGAAATAAACTGAATCTAATCTTGTACTGCATGAAATGAACCTAGGTAAAAGTAGAAAGATCACTAGTAATATAATATTTTATCACATGCTTTGTCATGCCCCAGTACCAAAATATGGAGACGAGCATGGCCAACTACCCCGTACAATGTACTATACGTCGTACGGTGATCACGGCTATAACTAGACAAGGGGTGCATACTATAACCAAGTTACTTAGGGTCATACAGAACATCTTTTATCTCTGTTATGACCCGCACCCAGAATTTGGGGCACGAGTACGTGGGTACGTCCAGCCTACGCCGCAGGATCGACGGTAGAACGTTGTCTAGGTCATAATACTATCTAAACAATCTCACACGAGTATCCAACTCCATAAGGAAACACAGATAGCATAATGTAATATGTAAATACTCAATAACAGAACTAAAGCATGATAAGATATCGAAAAAAATAAACGAAATGCAACACAAGTCTAAACAAAATAATCTAACTCAAATAATAACATCCAAGTCTTAATATATGCCGAAAACAAATTTGGTACCATAAACTGATGAAAGAAACTAACTGAATGACGAGTGATTCCGGCTATACCTCCCGGAATCACACCTGGCTACAAGGTCCAAGGCTACAGCTACTCTCCCTGTGGTCCATAATATGCCGGACACCAGTCCTCTAAGTCGCAGTGTGGAAAAATATTTCCAGTCAGGATGGAGCAAAGTACAACCCAATAACAGTTCTAATTAATTGACAAGGACTATAAAACAATAAATAGATGATGCTATATACTGAGAGAAATAATAAATAGATACAATGGCAATAGTAAAGAGAACAAGCAATATAGACAATATGGTATAGTCAGTGCATATATGAAATGAAGAGAAAGAACTACAATAACATATACATGGTGATGTAGTATATGAACTAAAATTGAGAACTTTAACTATTCTAAGTGTTTGAAATCGTAGTTTTAAAATATGATTTGCTTGAGAACTTGTACGATAGCTACATAGCCTGGCTAATCATACGTGGGGTGTATGATTAACACTAACAATATGTACACTTGTACGATAGGGATTTGATCACATCTCTCACTAGCAATTTTTTCGCCCCCAACTAGTACAATGGATCTAACCATGACACGTCATGATACACGAGCAATATCCAATATATCATGTATAATGTCTAATATTAATGTCTAATATCAATATCGTATACAATATCAATACGATAACCAATGTAACATCTCATGACTGTAGATCCAATCTATATACTAGTCCGTATAGTACAGTGTCAAGAATCAGATGTAACATTTCTAATTACTTAAATTATAGAAATTATCAAATAACAAAAATTATCAGAGAATGTACTCGCCTGGGGTCCTTAGCTGGTATGAATCAGAATCCAAGCCACAATCCAAATAGCCTATGTATTACAAATTTACCATGTCAAAAGATAATTTATTTTAATTTATTTAATTATGGAATAATTACTCTAAAATCCTATTTTAATCTTATTATTCTGATTTTTAGGTTAATTCCTAAATTTTGTCCAAAGAAACTGAATTTTATCCACTCGAGACTCATGGCATGCAAATTGAGGCGATCTATTGACCAA